>PVHY01035105.1:0-10004 GCA_004024945.1 Uropsilus gracilis
GACTTATCACTGAAGCCTCGCCCACACTCCCTGCAGATGTGGGGCCTCTCCCCTGTGTGTGTCCTCTGATGTCTGATGAGATGTGACTTACGAGTGAAGCCTCGCCCACACTCCCTGCAGACGTGGGGCCTCTCCCCTGTGTGTCCCCTCTGGTGTGTGATGAGATTTGACTTACGAGTGAAGCCTCGCCCACACTCCCTGCAGATGTAGGGCCTCTCCCCTGTGTGCGTCCTCTGGTGTCTGATGAGATGTGACTTATGACTGAAGTCTCGCCCACACTCCCCGCAGACGTGGGGCCTCTCCCCGGTGTGTGTCTGCTGGTGCATTATGAGCTGTGACTGATCATCAACCTCTTGTCCACCCCCTTCATCCTTGTCTCTCACAGTTGCTGACAGCCCTACCCCAATGGATGGTTTTCCCGGGTCCTGTGGATTCTCATTCTGACCTGTGGGTGGCTCTGCCCCCATCCCTCCCTCATGCTCCCTAGGGCTCCCTTTTGGCCCACTTGTCAGGCTGGAAAAGGCTTTTAGAACCTTCTGCCTCATCCTTTCAGGGAAAGGCTCGCGCTTCTCTTTGACCTCTTGACTTCCGGGTCTGTCCTTCCAGCTGTGGGTGCCAGAATGAAGCTGCTCCTGGTCCTGGCAACCTGGGCAGGGATCCTCTGTGCAGAGGGTGCTGGGTGTCACAGGTGTCGCTGGGAAGCTCCGGGAGGGATGATGGCGCTGCACATGGCGGCTGAGGGATTTCTCCGTGGAGAAGGCCAGAGAGCAGGCGGGGCACGGGTGGGTCACTGGCTCTGCTTCTCCTGAAAGAGGAAGTGTCGGCTGAGGCTGCACATTGACCAGGTGGCCTGGGCCGGGGCGGGTGGTCTCCCCAACTCCCAGTCCGATCACTCTCTAAGGACAGTGGGAGCGTTGCCTCCTACCACGTGTCCTTCCTGGGCTGTTTTTCCACCCCTTTTACCCACAGAAGCGCCAAGCCCCAGAGAAGCCCACGTATCACACAGACTCGGGCCCGCAGGTGGACCTGGCAGCCGCTGTGTCCCGGGGAAGGGACAGTTGCTCAGTCCAGGTCCATCCATGGTGATGACTCAGGAGGGGGAGCCCTGTGCTCTGGGCACTGCCTGGGGTCTGCAGGGTGGGGCGGGAGAATGTGGCAGCTGAAGAGATCGAGCAGGGGGTTCTCAAAAGGCATCCTCGGTCGAGGCCCTTCTGGGCCTGGGTCTCCGCCAAGTCGTGGGGCTCAAGGGACTTGAGACTCAGTTCCGCATCCCCAGCGAGGCCATGAATCGCAACTCTCGTCTCCACAGCCGGCGAGTGAATGTAGCCCCGTTTCCAGCCTCACCCTGGACTCGTATCTGGTTTAGCTTGCGCGCTCCCAGCCTGGGTCAGAATCAGGTGTCACGCTGCACAGTCTACGCACAGCCACGGTCTACGCACAGCCACAGCCACTCCTCTCACTGGGCGACGAGGCCACGTGGGCCGCGGCTGCCCGGTCAGGAACCTCCAGAAACCAACCGGTACGTCCCCTTGGAACACAGCACGCCTCGGTCAGCCCAACGACACAGCCGCCCTTCCGGCCGGGGACCCCCGTGTCAGGCCCGGAGCAGAGGTGCTGAGCCTGCAGCTCCCAAAGGGTCCCGGGGCCACCCCAGCTGCCCAGCCTGATGGCGCCTCCCTCACGACCGCTGTTCCCCAAGCCCTGCGGAGAGCCTCCTGAGCCTCCCCAAGGCCACACCCTGGACTCGTGTCCACACAGCACGAGCTGCCGCCTGACCTTGTGCCTGACCTTGTCCACGGCCCAGGGCTGCCGCCTCCGGCTCCGCTGACTAGTTCCACCCGTCACCCCGGAACCAATAACAGCTCCTCTGGAGGGCGTTGGGGCTCGCACGCTGCTGACCGCTGACCACAGCGCAGGAGGAGCGTGCCCAGCGCAGCCGAGGATGGAGTTGCGGGCGAGCTAAGGAGCTGCCTGGGCCGGGCCGCTGGCAAGACGCCCTCAAGCCTGTCTGCTTTGCGCACAACGCAGCAAGACCCGGAACAAACGGCACAAACGTGACCTCACGCCCAGGAGCCAAAACCCTGAGCCGGATCCCTAGTTTCTGCAGTATCTGATGTGAGACGTCACTGACTGGAGCCTGGATGTCACGTGGGCGTTGGCCCGGGAGACCCCGGACTGGGGCCCGTGGCACCCACCTCTCTCGGCCGAGCGCGTCCTCCTCCACCGTTGGCCCCGCGTGCTGCCCAGCTCCCGGCCATCCTCGGCCCCATCCCAGACCAGTAGCTCGTAGCCTGGCCGGACCACCCGGCAGGGTCGGCAGATCTGCCCGCGGGACTGGACGGCCACCAGGTTCTGCTCCTCAGCGTCCTTGGCGCAGTTCACATACCTGGTGGGGGGATGGGGCACAAGGCCAGGGGAGTGAGTTTCCGGGCACCGCCCCATCCCTGCTGCATCCGGACTACCTGCCCTGAGGAATCCTCAGAGCTCGCCCCTCCCGCCTCCTCTCTCTCTCTGGGGACATGTGTGCCCCCTGCAGTCCTGCTCACAAGGCCACGGGACTGGCGATCTCCTCGCCGGGGTGACCGACCGGAGCCCCCTCCAGCCTGACCTCCTCAGTGGGCCATGGAGCCTGTGGCCCCATCCCTGCCTGAGGCACAGATGCGGTGCTGGGGGCAGGCGCTTGGGTCTGCAGCCTCGGCCACTGCGATGCTTCAGGGCCTTTCTGCCTTCTCCCCACACTCTATCCGGGGTCCTTCACCCCAGGCTCCCCACACACCTGGGGGGCTCTTGGTGTTAGCCTGAAGCAACCCAGTTTATTCCCCCATTGCCCCACTGAGAGAGGGCCAGCGGAAGGGCCGAGCCTCAGAGTGCAGAGGCCGTGTCCAGGCTGCGGCCTGCCCAGGCCTGGGAGCCCGAGAGCCAGCCCGCCCTGGGCTATTGGGCCTGCATGCGGTTCAGCAGGGCCCTGAGACATGACGTTCCTACACTGCGCCATCCGTGTCCACGATGAGCCCCGGGCAGGCCGGGGAGTGTGGGCTACGGAACGACCCCCTGTGGGTTGGGCGCGGGAAGCGTTCAGGGGTCGCTGGTGGGTGCAGGTTCAGGTCTCCAGTCAAGGTAAGTGCTTGAAATGGAGGGGTCTACTTTCAAGGGCCCCGTTTTGTCCAACAGAGATTAGCGCCTTGAGGACACGCAGTGGTGCTTTAATCCCATGTCTCCTGAACTGCAAGAGCCTCGTGGGGGGAAAGGGGAGGCTTGGAGGAGGCGCGGGGGGGCCCTCCAGGAAGGAAGCCTGCAACAACCGTCCCGGGACCAGGGCCGGCGGCTCACCTCACCCAGCTGGCCCCTGACTCCTCCTCTCCGTCCACATCCGCGTGGCAGCTCCTCCCTTGGCTGATCTGCGTTTCAGAAAAAGAAGTTGGAGCTTTTGGGCCCAGAACGGTTTCCTCCGTCCTCTGTGCTCGCCCACCTGCCTGGACGGTCTCCGGGTGTGGACACACGGGCACCTCCATGCCCAACGCGGCTCGCAGCTCTGTCCACTCAGAGCAGCGGCGCTGAAGGCAGCGCACACCTCATCCCGAAGGTGCTCCCACCGCCCTCGGACATAGCACAGTGCTCACGTCCAGAGAGTGGTGGTCAGAGCAGGCCCTGCCGGCCCGTCCACCTGCCCAGCCTGGAGAGGGGCCCGGAGGAGGGGAGGCTGGCTCTCACCAGCCAGGAGTATCCACTGTCGGCCGCCTCCGCATCCTCTGTGACGTGGCCCTCGTCGGGGCCGAAGTGCAGGTCCAGCGGCAGGTCGGAGGCCTCGTCCCAGACGCCAAGCCCGGCCTCGGGGATGCTCGATGGGCCGATCCTCAGCCTGGGGGGTGGGGTGAGAACGGGGCAGTAGGGATGATGCCCCTTACCCACCTCTCTGTCTCTGACAAGCGTGGGGGGCCCGTGGGCAGCGCAGCAGTACGGGAAGAAGTCCTGGCAGCTCTCACAATCTGGAGGCGAGAGCAGCAGGGTGGTGGAGGGCGCTTCCAGGCGAGCCTGGCACCCTCGCCGGGCTCCCTCCGGCCCCCATGTCTCCGAGGAAGGGGAGGACATGGGGCCAGACAGTGATGTGGGACTGGTACCAGCCACAGAGGGCTACTCCGCACGGGGGTCGAGGGGTCACTTACAGAGATGGTCGTCGTCCTGGGGCTCGCTGACCTTCTGGTACACACAGCCCGTTCTCTCCTGCAGCGCGCACATCCTCACTTCAGGCTTCTTCCTCCCCGTTCCTGAGTAGGAGAGCAGGTGAGCGAGGGTGATGAGGCCTGGAGTGACTGTCTTGTCAGGACACGGGACATCGTCTTTTGCCAGGTTATCTTTTATCTGTCTGTTCACTCTGCTCCTCCCGGCCCCTTAACTGCAATACCCCACACTGCCCACAGGTGCTTGATTCAGTTTTCCTTCCTGACTCTCCCCACTCTCAGGCCGAACCTCCCATCACGCTCGTATGTGCTCACTGGAAAATACTCGTGGCGAGCACAGATGTGCTGGGCACTGGGGCAGGCCTGGGCGCTCCTGAAAGTCTGGCCCCTGGCCCCGCGGTGGAGCTAGTTGACACCGTGCATGTGTTGATTCTTTTTGTCTCAATCTGTGCCTCTGACTAGCAGAGTTCTGGATCCTTACCTCCACTGAGCGATTCCTCGGGATCTCAGAGGGTTACAAGGTTACCTGGGCCCCAAACTCCTCAGCTAAGCTCAGCCAGCTTCAACCCAGACGCATCCTCAGTCCACTCCACACACACGACCGTTCTGAACCTTCCCCAGGACTTAGAACGAAACCCCAGGTGCTTTCCTCTTACCCGGTTTCTGTCTGGAGTGCTGGCCAGGGGCACCGGCTGCTCCAGGTGGGGTCACTGGGCTCTGGGCCAGCTCGGAGCCATGTGTGCCCAGCGGACCCACTGTTCCCGACATTTCCTTCAAAGCAGGGCCTCTACTTCCTGCAGCTCTGGACGTCCCCTTCGTGCGAGAGCCCCATGTTAAAAGAGAACATGCATTTCTCTAGTTAGCAAGGGCTTGTGACATGATCTCATACACGTGACGTGGAGTAACACTCCAGCCCTTGTCAATGACTGAGGAGCCTGAATTCTGAAGGGGAGAGAAAGGGCATAGGTGGGTAAGAATCCAAGACTGGACGCCGTGTCTCAAGGCTCGTTCCCTCCCACTTTCTTTCCCATTTCTCCGTAAAAGTGAGAGCGAGGGAAGGAGAACACTCGGGCAGAGTAGCCGGAATAGAAACAAGGTCTGTGGAAGGAGGGTGCAGGCTGAGAGCGCACAGCAGAACACGGCTCAGGGGTGAGGAGAGGGGGCTGTCCTGTACGGCAAATGGAAGGAGCTCGAGGGAGCTGTATACAATAATGGCAAATACTGGAAAATGTCATTCATACCTATGATGAAATAAGCAGTCACAATAGTCATCCTGATGCAATCGTTAAAAGGCAGAGGACGTGGATAATCCATGTGAGGTTTCTGAGGTGAAGAGGGAGCAGATCAGGAGCGTGGGCCAAAGGGTTAGGCTATGGTTTTAAAAAGGGACATACGGAGGGAAGGGGTGCTGTCTGTGACCTGGTAGATACTTAGTGGAAGAGGAAATGTAGAGAAGAGGGAATAAACATCCGGACAATGAGGTGACAGAGCAGTGAGAGAAACAAAACCTCTGTGTGCTAGGAAGAGGACAAATAAATGACTGGCAGAAAATGTATCTAAGCAATAAAGAAAATGCAGCTAACAGCTGCAGGCTGCCTGTCCTGCCAAGATAGTTGCAAAAACATTTGTGCTTAGGTTGGCTGGTTCCCGTGGTTCTGTCTGAATAAGGCCAGAGGACTTAGTTCTCTTTAGCTCCTGGTGGACAAATCTGCATTACGGCAGTTGTGTCGACGTGAGCATGACACAGACAGTGGCCCCCAAAGCAGGCTGTCAGCCTCAACAGGGTGAATGTGAGAATAGTCCTGCACTCAGACCACCCCAAAGTTGAAACCTAACTTGAAGGTATCGCCAGCATTCACAGAGTAGCCCATACAGCAAACCTGGGGATCCCCTGGGTGCCCTGAGCTGCCCGGACTTCTGAGCAGCATCACTTACAGGCAGGCTGCAGTGCAGAGGCAGCGGGCAGTTGAACGAGGGCCCCAAAGAGCTCAGAGCTGTCCACTGGAGCACCCCCCGAGAAGGCAGCTGTTACTTTCCCCCACAGGAAGGAGCCTTTGAAATCATTTCAGGTGGGTGAGTGTCTAGTGACCGGGGTGTGACCTGTATGAAGTCCTGAAGCCCTTTTCTTATTTGTTGCTTCTCCATCATCATATCTGCAAGTCCTCGGGGAGGGGAGCTGGTTTCTCCCGGTAGAGTGGGGTGCTCTGAGGGGGGTGTCCTAGCTCCTTCACCTGTCCACCGTCCACACTGTCCTCTGTACAGTGGCCCCTGTATCAACTGACTGAAGATGAGCCTTCCTTAGTCAAGGGGATGTTTGACGTCAGCACAGCAGAGAAGAACTGGGGCTCACGAAGGGTCAGGTGGCAATAAACCCTGAAAGCTGACCGCAGAAAGCTGACCAGGAGGGGAGCAGCTGGGAGAGAAGGTGGGGAGGGGTGAAAACGGTGGGGGGGAGAGGAAGAGCACAAGAAAATATGGTGATGGGCTGTGTGTGCTTTGGTGGAGGGAACGCTGTGGTGCCCACGCCTGAGGGGAGACACTGTCCAGAAACTGATAGTGATGCACGGGGAAAGCAGGACATTTTAAATTAAAAACAAGACAAAAAAGAACTGAAGTGAAACCACAAGTCGGAAGAGTGATGTGAAGATGTTCAGACATCATGGTATAAACGTTATAAACCAGGATGCCTGCACCGAACTCGTAACCAGCTTAGAGAACTCTCAGTGTAGAGATGACACTTGCACGGATCCTGTGCTCTCAGGCACGGCCAATTCAACACCTCAGTCTCCTCACCAGCCAGCGGTGACAGTCGTGGCACAGAACATACAGCATGTGGTCAGGGTCGCTGAGGTCACTCAGGTAAACAGCTGAATAAATAGAGTCTGAGTCACGACGTCAAACAAGAGGCAGCTGCAGTCGCTGCTCCTCTCCTGCGTGGCTCCTGGTGACGACGTGATTCTGTGCCAGAGAGGGAGCAGCAGGCCCAGGGTTCCCTGTGCAGCTCATCCTCCCATCTCAGCCTAAGGACCCCAGACATCCCAGGTGGGGAAAATCCTGGACCCTGTCTCAGCTGCTTCCTCCAGTTCACAGAGTCTCATCCTCATCCCTGTGTTCAGACCCACGAGGAAGACATTGCTGTCCACAGGACTTGGGAAACACTCACCTTCTGGCGCTGACTGTGCTCCACGCTGGAGGCCGCCCACGGACGTTTGACTACAAGGTGAGGTGAAATTAGTGCTTTGGTGGGTAAGTGTTTCCAAACCCTGGAGAGTCTCATTAGGGACACAAAGATCTGAACCAGAGAGAGTTGGATACACAGAGGATGCGGGGGAAGGGGACCCTGCACACTGCTGTGGAGATGTAAAATCAATGATGAACACAGCAAGAGGGTCCTCTGGAAATTAAAACTAGAACTGCTACCTGCTCTATCAGTCCAGCTTCTGGGGTTGGACCCCAAACTACGAAAGCAGCATTTTGAATAACTGTTTGCATACCCATGGTCAGTGTTGCAGCATTTACAGTAGGCAATGTGTGGGAGCAAAATGTCTATCGATGCCTGGATAAGGAAAATGTGGTACAGACATAGAGTGGAATATTATCCAGTCTCACGAAAGGAGAAAATCCTGTCATACGCAACAGCATCAATGGACCTTGTTGAGATGACGTGTAGTGACAAACCAATCGCAGGAGACATGCTGCCAACTGCCATCGATAGGCTCTACCGAAATGAATCAAATTCATGGAAACAGAACACTGAATGGTGGTTGCCAGGTATGGGGTGAGGAAGAAATGGAGCTGTGGTTCAGTTGGTATAAACGTTCAGTCTTGCAACTAAAAGCAAGTTCTAGAGCTCCACTATACAATATGGTGCACACAGTTAAACCATGTACTGTGCACTTAAAATCGTTAACTAGATAAATTTGTGCTGTTTTGTCTTGCACCACACATGAAAATTCACTGGGTTGGAGGTTTTCAGTGAGTTCAGATAAGGGTGTCTAGGTGTCTGGGGGCTGATAAACCAGGGGAGGCAGCTTCTCTTTTCATATTGAAACCTCTGGGAATGGCCACCTGTTGTGTTTTCAGGTCTCCTACGCAACTTGTAAGAGCTGAAGGAATCAGAAATCCGCAGACGGGAAATCCTGGGTCTCATCTAACTTGCTGTCTCCAGGGCACGCAGACTGATTCCTTCAAACTCTCCTGTCTCAGCAGCATGACAGGAAGTGAGCT
The DNA here is from genome assembly GCA_004024945.1 of Uropsilus gracilis. Lineage (NCBI taxonomy): Eukaryota > Metazoa > Chordata > Mammalia > Eulipotyphla > Talpidae > Uropsilus > Uropsilus gracilis. The sequence goes on from PVHY01035105.1 coordinate 8,406, forward strand.
CCTAACTTGAAATGATTACATTTCATCTCCCCAGTTGTGACTCTGGCCAGGCAGACACCATGGCTCTCTCAAATCCTCTCCCGGAATCAGAGTCTGGTTCATTTTGGGGAAAAAGATCATGTGTTGTGATTTAAATACACAGATCACGGATCTTTACAATCTTAGTTGCTTCGTCTTCTACGACATTTAATTCACTAGTTACAATATTATGAGGTCAGTGTTGGAAAGCGCTTTGGTGATTTACAGTTTAAGGTTTCTTCAATTGTCTTTTCTTTTTTTTTTTTCATTTGAGACCAGGTCTTGCTATTTTTGCCTGTGGACCCGCAGGCTCACGTTGCCCGGAGTACCACGGACTCAAGCCAGCCTCAGCTTCCCAGGTAGCTGGGGTAACAGATGTGTACCACCACAGTTATTTTTTGGAACTAGGTCTCTCTGTTGCTCCAGGCAACAGGTACCGATCCCCGGTACCTGCTGTGGCTTCCTAGGCTGCTGCTTAAAGGAATGTGCCACCATGCCTGGCCTCAACTGTCCTTTCAATAATGAACAATGTTTAGCAAAATATCTTAAATTCCGAACATACAGGGAAATATGGAAACTAGCAGGGAAACTGCGCATCCACGACCATCGAGTCTGATCTCCACATCCTGCCACAGTATTTCAGATTTGGCATTTCTATCTCAAATTTTAAAATAAGTCAACAGCAAATTAACCAAGACACAGCAAAGTTGCCTGCCAGTCCCCCTCTTTCACAGTTCATTGTCTTTATTTGGAATTTGTTCAGATTTTTTTTTTGGGGAGGGCTAGGTCCAGCTATGTTGCCTAGGGAACTCTTGTTGCCTGGGGTACCAGGACTCAAGCAATCCCCAGCCTCAATCTCCCAGGTAGCTGGGATTACAGGTGCTCACCACCACACCCAGCTATTTTTTTTGAGACTAGGTCTTACTATGTTGCCCTGGGCGGGTCTCAAACCCGAGGACTCAAGTGATTCCCAGTCTCAGCCTCTTGCATCCTAGGCTGGGATTAAAGCTGCACGTCACCGTGGCCGGCTTCGTTCAGATTTTTACGCCTTTACCGGTTCTTAATGTGCCTGCCAAGAATACATACGTCTAACTGTTTTAAGCTCTTTACCCCTTTACGGGAGCAGCCTTTGCTCTATTTCGTATCTTGTTTCCTGAACGCGCCAGGATGTCGAGGATCCGTTTCCTTCATCAGCTCCCGAGGCAGTTGAGCCCCAAACGAGGTTGCTTTCAGGGGGCCCTCCCAGCCTCCAGTGCCTCACCTCTGCAGGGGCAGAGGAGGGGGACAGGGCACCCTGAGTACATGTATATACATGTCCTGAATCTTCCCGGCAGGTGGCGTTTAAATGAGATGTGACATCCTCAAAACTCAGTTTCAAGTTGCATCCAGCTAAAGGACGCCTAGATGAGTCTCTCCATGGCCTTGGTCTTCATCTCACTCACTCACGTCCCCTGGGCTCCTGACACCAACCCCCAGAGAACAAGCTGCTCCACCATTGCTTCCCCCACAATGAGAAATGTCCCACCATCTTGTGTGGGAACTCCTGGTATGACTGAAGGCCCCTGGTCCTGTGTCTCCACC
>PVHY01035106.1:0-10004 GCA_004024945.1 Uropsilus gracilis
AAAGCATTACAGCCCCATGTGAGGCCTGATGAAAAAGCTACCTATACAGAAAAAAAATTCTATTAACAAGCAAGGAAGAATGCACAATCAACTGCTTTGCAACATCACAATGTATAAAAATTTAAGTCAGATTATCTCTTTTATAGATAAAATAGCAAGGTGGACCACTGCTCTTTTCAACAAAGTACTTATTGTGGGATAGGCAAAGTTCGCAAATTTTTCAGTAAGACAGAAAGATCATAGCATGCAGTTTTATCTGTTTTATTAAATTTTTTCCTGCCTCACTTCAGTGACAATACCTTAGTCATAAAAATGCTAGATAGAATAGGAAGTGATTTTTTTGTTTTCATTAACATTAGGAACATGGTAGTAGTAACAGGCCAAATGGACTAAATGGCATGCACTCAAGGTTTTGCAAAAGAAGAGGGGAAAGGATGTGGGTAAATGTAGGTAAATTAAAAATTACCTGCCAAATCTCTCCATGCTACAAAAATATAGCAGGAGATATATGGGCAAAAGTCCCAATATGCTTTAGAATAACCAGAACATACAAGGGACAGAAATGAACACTACTGCCAGAGTGTGAATGCTGAATAATAATAATAATATTTAAAAATTTTTGAGTATTTGGGTTATTATTTCCCACTATATTTGCACTCAGCGCACAAGGTTCCAATTTCTCCCAATCTTTACTAACACTTGTCATTTATTCTCTTTTTTAATAATAGCTACCTTAATAGGCTCAAAGTACAATCTCATTGCAGCTTTGATTTGTATTTCCCTAATGATAATGATTAGTGGCATTATTCACGTGTTTATTGGCTATCTGTATAATTTCTTTGGAGAAATAGCTATTCAAGACTTTTGATCACTTAGAGAGCTATGTCCTTTAATAGATAATGTTTTGCAAATATTTTCTTCCATTCTGTTGGTTGTCTTCTTCTCTACTGCATGTGTCCTTTGATGCAAAAATATTTTAAATTTTTACAAAGTCCAATTTATATTACTTTTGCTACCTGGACTTTTGGTGTCACATTCAAGAAATCATTGCCAGTTCAAAGTCATAAATCCTTTATCTCACTTTTTCCTAAGAGTTTTATAGTTTTGACTTTTAAGAACCCAACTTCATTCTCCATGTGTAGGTACCAGTTTCCTTACACCATTTGTTGAAAAGTAGTCCATTAAGTAGTCTTGATACCATTGTTTAAAAGCATCTCAGCATATATGCAAGGCTTTATCTTTGGACTTTTTATTCTACTCCCTGGCCTATATATCTAGTTTCAAGTCAGTATCACACTGTTTAGAAAATGGTAGCATGATACTAAATTTTGAAACCAGGAAGTGTGAAAACTCCAATTTTGTTCTTTTCAATATTATTTTGGCTATTCAGGATCCTATGATATTTTAAGAATTCAAAATGGACTTTTCTATTTTTACCCCAAAAGTGGTTTAGATTTTTGAGGGAAAAGATCCATCTTTTGAAAAAGCATTTTAAATCTTTTTCAAGACTACCAGAGACTGACATTTCACTGTTATTTTGGAAGTTCCTGGAAGTTCATAGTTGTTATCAATTGCATCCTCTTATCTATACTCTGGAACTTTTCACAAGAAATTAATCTTAATATATTTATGAAAAAATCATAATTATATTATTTAAATATTGAACTTAAAAATTAGATTGAGTTCCAAAATACAAGAAGCAAAAACTAACCAGTCAATTAATTCCACAGTAACTGATGAGACTTCAATATCCCACTTTCTGGCTGGGCATGGTGGCGTGTGCCTGTAAGTGACAGCTTATAGAGTCGCAGAGGGATCTGGGGATCACAGTTTGAGTCCCGCCTGGGGCAACACAGCAAGACCTAGTTCCAAAAAATAGCTGGGCATGGTGGTGCACGCCTGTAATCCTAGCTACCTGGAAAACTAAGGCTGGGGATTGCTCAATTCTGTAGTACCACGGGCAACGTGAGCCTGCGGTTCCCTGGGCAAAAATAGCAAGACCTAGTCTCAAAAAAAAAAAAAAAAATCCCACTTTCAATAATAGATATCATAACTAGACAGAATGCCAACAAGGAAAAGAAGACCTGAACACTACAAACCAACTAGACCTAACAGAAATTTTATAGAAAACCCCACCTAACCACAGCAGAATATAGATTCTTCTCAAGTACAAATGAAATATTCTCCAGGTGAGATCATATATTAGGTTATAAAACAAACCTGAATGTATTTTAAAAGATTGAGATCATGTAAAGTATGTTCTCTGTCTACAGTGGAATGAAATTAGCAAGTGATAACAGAAAGTAGTTAGGGAAATTCATAAATATGCTGAGATTAACAATACACTTCTTAATAACCAACAGATCAAAGAAATCAGAAATTCAGATAAATGGAAACACAACATATCAAAATTTAAGGGAACAGTTGAAGCAGTGATTAGTGAGAAATCTACAGTTGCAAACACCTCTATAAAAGGGAATACAGAATCCGTAATATAATCTTCCACTTTAAGAAAATAGAGAAAAGAGAACAAACTAAATCCAAAACAAGCAGAAGAAAGTAATAAATATTGTAAATAAATGAGAGAAAATACAAAACCTCAAAAAAAACCCAAAACCTCAAAAGTTGATTCTTTGAAGAATTGACAAAACTGACAAACCTTTATCTAGGCTAATTATTTTACAAAATTCAGGAACAAAAGAAGCATATTAATAACACCAATCTTACAGAACCGGAAAGATTTATAAGCAAATGCCTAAGAACTATTACACCAACAAATTGTATGACCTAGATGAAATTCCTAGAAAAATAGAAACTACTGCAATTGATCCAAAATGAAAGCATTAAGAAGGAGAATTTCCAAACTAAAACTAATTTTATGGTAAATTCTACGGTCTCTAACAGGACTGGAAATTAGTACTAGGATTGGTGGAGTGCCTCCAAATTTCTCTGCATAGATGAATTCAAGGAGCTCATCCTCTGTGATAAAGCTAAGGCATCTAGCTGTGGATGCAGCATTTACCTACATAGAGATGTGACTTGAGAGCACTTTATTCCAACCAGACTAGAGTTTTCTGCCTCACACTATCTCTGATGCCAGAGACAAGGTATCTGCAGCCTGACACTGCAGAAGTGCAAACCAAGGAGTACAACAGAGTTAATTAAAAGATGGTAAATGGTCAATAAATCTACGCAAACCCGCAAACCTGTAACTCAGGGGCAAAATTCTGATCCATTTTTGGCCCCCTGAAGTATTGAAACTTCATTGTATTAGCTTTTCCTCTTTCAGTTATACTTTCCTAGTCTCCCACCTTTGTTTCATGGGCTCACTTCTCAAAATAAATGCATCCAAAATCTTGCCTTAGGCTGGATTTTCTTCCAATGGTGCCTAAAAAAGTCCTTAAGACAGACTTTTTTTTTTTTTTGGAGATTAGGCCTCATTATGTTGCCCGAGGTAGTCCCGATCCCATGAACTCAAGCGATCCCAAACCTCAGTCTCAGCCTCCCAGGTACTTGGGATTACAGGCACCTGCCACCACGCCAGGCTGCTTTTTCTAGACCAGCTCTCGTTATGTTGCCCGAAGTAGTCTTGAACCTGTGAATTCAAGTGATCCTGGGTCCCTTGCCTCCCAGAGTTTTGGATTACAGGCATGCGCCACCACACCCGGTTTAAAACAGACTTTTAAAGATCTTTCCCTACCTGGGTGTGGTGGCACATGCCTGTAATCCCATATATGTGGGAGGCTGAGGCTAGGGATCACTTGAGTCCATGGGTTCAAGACAACCATGGTTTTTAAATAAATCCTTAAGTAAAATAAAAAACAAAAAAACAAAAAAAAAAAAAGACCTACCAAGTGACATTTAAAAAAGCCAAAAACCTTGTTTTTTAAATAAATCCTTAAGTAAAATAAAAAACAAAAAAAAAAAAAAAAAGACAACCATGGGCAACATAGCAAGACCTAGTCTCTAAAAAAATTAATAAAATAAAAAGGTCTTTTCCTTCCAACTGTTTTTCTAATGCTTACTTATTACTTATGAAGATCTACCATGAGGTAACATATTTTGTTAGAAAAAGGTATAGGGTTTCTTGTCAGACTAGGTTCAAATTTCCAGCTCTATTGTTAACCTAACTTCAGCCTCTTCAAGTTAAAGAAATCTACTGTTTTACATTCAAAAAATCTTTACAATGTATATGTAACACAAATAAGTTAGCCTCATTACTAATGAGATGTATCAGAGAAAAAAGAGTTGTTCAAGTTTAGATTCAAGTAAAGACACAAGATAATTTACAGGAGCTGTTGTGAATGTTTGTAGTTCTGTGAGTAAAAATTCTCTTGTCCCAGGTAAAGTATGGTTCTATTTATAATGCATCAATTTTTCATATATTAGAGAATTACAAGAGTTAAATTCATTTCGTGAAGATAAGTGAATCATAATCAAAGTCATGGTTAAAAATTACAGCAGACTTTTAGCTCAGGAAGTTACTGTCCTTTTCAAATAATAGACTACAACAGAAATTGAAGTCTAATGACTCATAGTATAATTAAATGGTTTGATTAGATAAAGGTTCTTAAGCTCAGTCCATGAACTTAAGAATTCAAAGGCATTTCAAAGGAGTCCTTAACACCCTAGAAGTAAACACGCTGTGTTAAAAGTATACATGTGGATTTTTCTGAGTCCTATTATTTCTAGCAGAAAATCAGGAACAACAACAACAACAAAAAAAAAAAACCCACAAAAAAAGCCCTAAAAACTGAAAAAACACTAGGCACTGGTATTTTACTGATGTATTTCCATATTGCAGCTCATATCTGGGAAAATTTAAAGGGAAAAAACTGAAATTTTATTTAAGGATTCTGCAAGGGGTGGGTGGGAAGAACTCTACATCTAGAACACAGTATGCAGCTTTGTTTGACTCCATTTATGGGCTGGCTGTCATAGCTACCTAGAAACTGTTAACATTAAAGGTTTAGTCTTCTGACAAAGTTTCACATTTTGGTATCTCAGGATTTTTCTAATGCTAAATAAATCCTTTGTGTTCTGTGTTAATGCAAGAGGCAGTGAGGAAACACCAATAACATTCTCACAAAGTAGCTTGCTTCACTGCTGGTATGACCTGAGGTTTGCTTTCCCATCATATTCAGAACAGTTAACATAATAACATACTCTGACCACACCAGAAATCACTGTCTTTTGTGGAGTACTTAGTGTACAGCATCTAGCCCCACGCAATGTAAATAACAGTCCCTGATAGCACAAAGGTTTACTCCACAAAGAATTTCTGGTTAAGTGTTGTTAAGTCTTCACTGTAAAGGAACAGCATCAATATTAAACAGAAGGAAAATTCACTTTTACACATGATTTAGAAATAAAGCTAGTACTCTAAGCTTGCCCACAAGTTCTATATCTTTGTCTAGAACCCTTTCCTGTCTCCCGGCTCCATCATATTATCAGGTCAACAAGGGGGGAGAATCCAACTGTAGCCCCATATCATTTCACTTGTGTTAAAATGAACATACATAAGATATTAAGAATGTCCCTATCACCAACATCTTTAATCCTAGGATATTTATAAGAAGACCAGGGTTGTCAATTACTTCTTCTAGTATTTAAATTCAAACATAAAACAAGATTATAGAGTTCTACAAGGAAACCTAAAAAGATTAAAAACTTTCTTAATACAAAGAAAAACCTACCAAACTAAAAAGTTCTTTATGCCAAGCAAATTACCTTAAGGATAGAATTTTTTCAATATTTTCATTGAGCCAACATATTGCATTTGCAAGTCTATAAAGAAACATATAGTACTATAAAGTACTATAAAGAAACATTATCCCGGAATGGTCAGGAAACTAGGCATTCCACTGAATTCTCGATATATAGCATACTAGATTATCAAGTAATAAAGTAACAACATGCCATTGAATATGACAAGATTTACTTGAAAGCCACTGAAACTATCTTTTGGGATAACTTCTTATTGCTACTTTGCCAACAAGCTTTCTCACCAGAAGCTATGAAATATCAAATAGTAATTTGGGGTTCTTAGTATGTCTGACAGATTTCTAAATAACAGAGTTTATGCTGAGAATCAAAAATGACAAAGTAACTGAAAGTGCCTAACAAAAAGGAAAGACCCTATGCAATTATGAGAAGAGAAGTTTTGTCAGACTGAGAATTCATTCCTCAGAGTTTTTATTTATAAAACTCATCTTAGTCATATTATACTTCAAAAATTAAAACCCCAACCAAATCCAGTCTATAAGGTGTTAATGTAAGACATTTATTAGTGTAGTTTATTTAGCACAATGATCACATTAAAATGTTCCAAGATACAAACTGTTGAAGTCAATGTCACAAAAAAAAAACAACAAAACCAAAAACCAAACACATGTCTGTGAACAAAGTTATAAAAACATTATTTAAAAACAAAATTCTTCACAACACTGGGTCAAAAAAAAAAAGAGAGAGAGAGAGATTGCATATAAAACAAGTCACATTTCAGTGGAGCAATCCTCACCAGTCTGGTGGTCACCTCACCTCACTGGTCACCTCACCAGTGAGATTTTTAAATCATGCAAGTATGACCATCATGGCAATACAGCATTACATTACAGGGTTGACTACTTCATATGAAGTTACATATGAAACATTAAATTTACTTCTTTTCAAAATTAAGCATCTGAGTGAAATAGAGTGCCAATAATATATACCAAATTTAGCTGGCTATTAGTAGGAAATTTCAGCAATATTATAAAATAAAAGGAAAATATTTGGAAAAAAATTTCAAACACAAATAAATATAACAAATGGAAACAAAAGTGGAAGAAATCAATGTCAACAAGAAAGTGTGATTGTGTGCCTTTGACCACAGCCACAGGAGCACTGCACCCAGGCTTTTCAATCTGTCAGTCACTTAGAAAAGCTGCAGAGATTTATTAGAAGTAATAGAAAGATGTCAAACATATAATTTTTTAAGTTAACACTATCAATTCTCAAAAATTCCCTGGCCAAAAAAAATTAATCACACCCTCAAAGGGAAAGGAATTATGTTTCATTTGATAGTGTGCTCTCCTATGGTAAGAATTTTCACATTTTATTAACTATTTAGAAGGTAAACATATGCTTTTCTCTCCGAAATTTCAGTGCTTTCTCTCCAGAACCCAAAGAAGGAATTTTTGGCTTAAAAACCAAACCTTTTTTTGGAAGTAGACTGCTTCTTAATTTCCAGAAGTCCATGGCAGGAGCTCAGTTTAAACTTTTATATAAAAAGTTTTGTGTCAGAGGATCTAAATCTTCCTCAGAACATGATGCCATTAAATTAATCTGAAACAATCAGTAACTTGGCAGTTGCAAAAACCTCTATGAGAGAACTGAAAATTTAAGAGCATTTCACATTCCAGATCTTAAATCAGAACCCCTCTAGCTTTCAAAACAAAGCCCATTTTTTTATAACTTACTTCTAAAAATATGATCAGTTTATCAATTAGCAATAATCATGCTTCAGATAAACCTCATTGGTTATATTGCCACTAAGCAAAGCTGATTAAAGCTTATCATTTAGAAAGTTCTATAGTGCTTAATCCAAATAGTTCCAGATTTTTTAGCTATTAGGTTGGAAAAATGAATGTCTCACTGAGACGATCTTCAGAATGTAAGAACATAAACACTAATGTTCATGGCAAAGGACCTGACAAATGAAACTTAATGTGTGATCTACCAACCCTATGATATGCTGCACAAAGGCACCTCCAGAGTTAAAAGAGATACTGGTCATGGATAGAAATAATTTTTTCATTAGAATCCTGATGAATTGGTTGTGGTTCTTAAATGTATTCCAATTTAGTTTCATTCATGTGTTGTTATAGAAAAGTTATTTTCTATCTAACTCAACAATCCAATAGTCTCATAATACAAGATTTCATTTAACTTTTCAAATTTTATTTTGAGATTGAATGATCATGCTAAGATAGCAATTTTAATTATAAAATCTCATACACAATAGTAAGGTAGTCAAATTTTCAAGAGAATCTAAGCCTAGTCAAATAGATCATAATTTCAAAAAGGAAATAATTTCAGCCCAACCTGAAAATAATAAAGGACAATTTAACTTAATGAAATACTTTTCAAAGTTTCAGAGCTACTCTAAATTAGAAAACTTCAAATTAGTCATCATTATTCATATTTTAGTGAGGTGGAGATAAGCAGCCTAAAAGATCACCCTATCCTAAAAGCAAGGTCACAGAGGGAGGAAGGAAGGAGAGGAAGAGAAGGCTCACTGCAGTACTGGTGGACTCAATCCCTTTATGAAAGCACATGCTCTTATTTGGTGTTAGAATATCCTAGTTCATGTTGAAGAACTAAAGACAAAATTAAAAGGCCAACTAAAATGTTGAACAAAAAGAAAAATGAGATGAACTAAGTAATAAAATGAGTTTTAGAGAACAAGAAATAAAAGACATTAGAATAACCTTTATAAAAAAATACTGAAATGAATTCATCTTGTACTTTGTGCTCACAAAGGGAAAGGAGGTCCCATCAAGCCCTGCAGGGCACAAGAGGAAGCAGGTGGTTTGCTCAGGCATCAGCAGAATTAGGCCCCGAAGAACTACCCTCAGTTTCTTCTATATGGTGTCCAGGAAGGAAAAGCAAAGCTCTGCAAAATGCTGAAGGTTTTAGAAGTATAACGGTGCTTAGGAAAGATCACTGGTCTGGTGTTGCAGCAGCCCCAGTGTTGACAGACACGCTAGGCTTCTAGGAGGAGAAAAACAGGGAGGAAGAAGTAGGAAGGGGAAGGAAAGGGTGGAAAAGCACAGGTTATTAGTAAACAGCAAGTATTCAAAATAGCAAGATGCTCATAAATCCTTTATATACTATCAGTGAAGATGGTCTGCTCTTAAAAGTACAGAAAACATTCTGAAGGAAATAGAAATAGGATTTTCAAAACGGCACCAAACGACATATTCCAGTTAGTGATTACCAAATTAAAATGAAGTCAACATGCTCTAAAAACATGCATTCTTCATCCTGCCCCTCCCTATTCCTTCCCATGCCCAATAGAGCACGAATATTTTCAGTAAAGCATGTGCTTTAATAGTTAAGAGATATAATTCAGAACTCAAACATCTTCCCAGATACATAAAAGTGGAGAGGTGTCCAAGAGCAGAAGACATGCCCTTGTAACACCACTGGGCGGTTTCTAAAAAAGCACAGTTATTTATTTATATTTATATTTATTTTTTTAATTTTTAATTAATTTATATATATAAATTTCACAACCTTGTAATTCCAGGGGTTTACCCCCATACACACTCCCCTCCCTCCCCCCTTTTCCCCTCCTGCTCAAAGTTGTGCACTTCAGTTTGGTGCTTAGCTTGTTTTGACTTTTCCTCAAGTCTTCTGTTTATTTTTTCACTATATCCCATATATTAGTGAAACCATTTGGTTTCTGTCTTTTTCTTTATGACTTGTTTCTGCTAATATTATTTCTTCTAAGTATATCCATGTTGTTATAAATTCGCCGAATTTGTCATTTTTAATTGATGAGTAATATTCCATTGTGTATATATACCACATTTTTTTCATCCAGTCATCTGTTTTGGAGCAGTTATTTATTTTTTTTAAAGAGACTAGGTCTTGGGCCGGGCATGGTGGTGCATGCCTGTAAGCGGCAGCCTAGGAAGCTGCAGCCGGGGCCAGGGATTGCAGTTCAAGTCCTACTGGGGGCATGTAGCTAGACCTAGTTCCAAAAAAATATAGCTAGGCATGGTGGCGCATGTCTGTAATCCCAGCTACCTGGGAAGCTGAGGCTGGGGATTGCTTGAGTCTGTAGTACCCTGGGCAACGTGAGCCTGCGGTTCCACAGGCAAAAATAGCAAGACCTAGTGTGGGAGCCCATCTTAGAGATGAGAAACTTGTAATTTAAATCTTTAAAATGTCAAAATAGCTCGTTTAAACAATATAAAAAGTAGCTTGCAAACCTAGAATAAAGCAGCAGATTCCTC
>PVHY01035107.1:0-10006 GCA_004024945.1 Uropsilus gracilis
AGGGGTTCCATCTCAGGGCATGGGACCCAAGGAAATGAAAACAGAATCCTGAAAAGGTATCTGCCTGACCTCCCCTCCTCTAAAGCCAGGAGACTGAAAGAGCTGGATGGCACCAAGGGGTTTGTGGTATGTTGGATCAGGGAGGCCTGCCCTTTGCAGGGTCAGGAGGAGCTTGGGGGCAGTGCCCTCTGCGCTCACTCACCTGTGTGGTCACAAGAAGAGGAGGGTCTGCGGTCTCCACCTGGAGAGATGACTGAACTCAAGCCCAGGTCTCTGGTCCAGGCCTAGGTCATGGGCACGGAGCCCTGGAGCTGACCATCCATGCTCAACCCTGGTATCTCTGCTTCCCCAGTGCACCCCAGTTTGCTGCTTGGGCCAAGAGGACACTCAGGGAGAAATAGCATCGTGTGGGGCCAGTCCCATGCATGCCCTACACATGGTGGCCTGGCCCACAAGTGCCTTGGGGGGGTGGGCAGAGCATGGTGAATGAGGGTCTCTCAGGGTGAAGTCTGAACCCCAGCTTATGTTCTGACTCGCACAAGGGGGGAACATTCACCAAGCCCACCCCATCCACCACAAGTGGAAAAATAAAGATCCAAGACCTAACACACACTGGCAGATTCACGCATGCACTGGCAGACACTCACAGGCTGGCATACGCTTGCATGTACTCACATACCCTGGCACATGCTCACACATGCTCACATGCACAGGCACAAGCTCACACACTTGCATACGATGGCACATGTTAGCACACTCATACACGCTGGCACACACTTGTATATGTTACACATACCTGCACGTCCTCGCAGGCCATCTCGAGCTCTCCCGGGGACAAGAAGGAAGGTCAGGGGCAGACAAGCTGGAGGGGGTGCAGCTTCCTGGCGTGGTCAGAGGTTGAGTCACCATGGCGGTAGGGTACCTCTCTCAGGGTCTGTGATGACGGTGTTGACAGGGACAGGCTGGCTGAGTGGGCATGCTCTGCGGCCACCAGAGCTGGCTGTCTGGGGGTGGCAGTGCCCCACCTGGAGTCTCTTGTCTTGCTGGGAGCCCCACCAGGTGCATAGAGTGGAGGGGGTGTGGATGGTGGGGGAGGTCAGCAGGATGGTGGAGTCCATTAGTGTGGACTCCAGCCGCTGGAGGCCACAAGGAGATTCGAGGGAGAAGCTGCAGGGAGCTCGGGGTCATCAGCTCCGTGGACATGTGTTTCCAACAGGATGGGTTCCCAGAAGAGGATGGGCCCTGAGTAAGGCCTGACCTGCAGGGGCAAGGATGTCCAGCGGGCAGGGCAGCACAGGCTGAATGCTGGGCACAGTTGTCCAGCAAGAGGGAGCCCCCGAAGGGGCACAACTGCCAGGCACCAATCAGGTGCTGAGCTTCTGTCTGGCAGACATGCTGGGCCTCTGGAAACAGCAGATTTGGGCCCTCTTAAGTCCTGCTGCCCGTCAGGACCTCAAGAGGGGCTGGTTTAAGTAGGAGGTGGTACCACCCCTGCACCCCAGCTCCCACTCTGACAGTTCTCATCAGTATGCACTGAGTTGGGGGGCCGGTGGCAGAGGATTCACCAGGCAAGGTGAGGAGTAAGGGGCATCCAAGACCCCCAAACATCCTGCCCTGCAGCCCTCACCTACCTCTGAGGTGTCAGACCTGGGATCCCTCAGTCTGCATTTTGACTCTGACTGGTCCCCATGCTCCTCACCACCAGGGTAGCCTTGGAAAGTCTCTGAACACTCCTGCGATCCAGTTTCTCCTGGTGCAGGGGTGAAAGGCTTGCCCAGCAGGTGGGTGTTGGATGGCGGAGCAGTGTCTGTAACTGTGTGGCTGGGAGCCGGTCAGCATGGCCTTCTTGGCCAGTGCTGTACACAGGGCCATTTGCAGGCCCACTGAGACCTGGGATTCCCTGGCTGCCTAGGGAGGTACATGCCCTAGTGCCCAGAGACACCTGTGGGCAGACAGAAGGAGGTAGAGTGGAGTCCAGAACTGGCTGCCACGTGCATCTCCAGGCAGCAGTGACCACCAGTGTGGGGCCACTTTCCCAGGCCTGGCCTCTTTGTCCTGGTTGGCATGGGCGATCTCTCTGGGAATGATAGCACCATGTTTTCACAGCGAGATGGGTGTGTCCAGTGTGAATGTCCCAGCTTCTGTCTGTGCCCTACCCCACTTTCACACTCCCACCACTTTCACACTCCCACCACTCCCTTACCTCTGGCCGCACACCACTCCCCAGGCTGCACCCCGGCCTCGGCCCTTCCCCTCCTTCCTGGCCCCATGGCTCTGGCTGTGTCAGTGACTTGGCCAGTGACGGCTCCGAGCCCTGCTGCGAGCTCCATTTGTGCCACGGCGCAGTGACAGGCCAGTCCCCCAGCACAAGAACTGATATGAGTGGTAACAGGGCCATTTACATGAAAACTTGAGGTGTGTATGGATTTCTAGACGAAGAATTTGAGATCAAGAACCCAAGTGGTGGTACAGGGGTGCTGGTGCACACAGCGGCATTAGCACAGGCCCCTGGCGGGAGCAACCACTGGCAACCATGGCCTGAGGATCTCTGACAGGCAGGTGGAGCAAAGGCAGGGCCAGACTTTGATGGCCACTTATCCTATGCCCTGCCCCCTTTGCAAGCCCCATCAGGCTGTCTCATTCTTTTTCCTGTCACTCCTGGGGGCAGAGCTGGTGGAGCTGGGGGTGTGGGGATTGGGGTGGGGGTGAGTGCAGGTCCTGAACACTGCCTCACTCCCACCCCACCCTGTCCTGTCTTGGGCCCGAGTCCACCTTCTAGATGTGAGGACAGTGCCCCTGCCCAAGTCCTGGGGGCTGGTCCCTTGCCTGTGCAATCTCAGACTGGCTTACCTCGTGAGCCATGCGCAATGTCAGGCTTTCCACCCTGAGCTGCGTCAGGGCCTCCTGGTGGCGGTTCAGGACTTGTTTCCATCCATAGATGTGGTCACCAGAGACAGCGCTATTCTGTCTAGGTCCCAAGTGCTGGAATTCTGGTCAAGGGGCCCAGCAGGCAGAAGTGATGCCTTCAGGCCCTTAGCCAGCTCCATTCCAGATGGTGGGCCCCCTCCTGGGGAGGGGGTGTGTCCCAAGCCCAGCCCTGGTCCTGGGAGGTCCAAGGGCAGGTCCCCTGCAGAGGGGCTGGTAGGGGCTGCCGGCCTGGGTCCCGTGCACTGTGTGCAAGTCCTCCAGCAGCTGCAGCTGGTTCTTCGTTGCCTCCTTTCTGTGGGGTTGGGGGTAAACAGCTGCAGAGGGGAGAAATCACCCAGGCAGCAGTGGATGAAGAGGACTCCAGATCCCAGAGGCCAGACCTCGAGCTGCTGGCCACCAGGGGGCGCTCTGAGCCCATGCCGCAAGGTGCCTGGAGCCCCAAGCCCCTTTGGGGAGAGATGCTGCCTGCCCCCTGCATGGGAAGGGACACCCAGGGTAGCACCCAGGGTGAGCCAGGAGCCCTGGACAGAGAGGAGCAAACAGGACGCGTAGGGTCTGACAACTGAGGACCCTGCCAGGCCTGCTGAGTCCCTTGATGGGGGGTCATCTGGGTGACCCACCACACCTGTTCCTAGAGCACCCAGACAGGAGAGTCAGGAGGCCAATCCTTGCATCAGAAGGGCTTCAGGCCATATTATTAATACAGGTGACACCAAGACCCGCCGCATGACTTCCTGCTCTGCACCCGCTGCCTCTGCTGCCATTTTCTGGCCAATGCTGATCTCGGCCCTGCCCCGCCCAGAGCCCCACAAACTTCTGGAGTCTCTTGGAAGGTGACCCCAGTCAGACACAGCCCCCCAGCACAAGTCCCTCTGTGCTGGGTCAGGTGGCACCTTTGCCCAGACAGGCTCCCCTCCAGGGGTACAGCCCACCTACCTAGCAGCTTCCACCCACTGACCCCTATGAAACACACAGGAGGGTCTCTGCAGAGGCTGCAGCCCAGGTGGCTCATGAGGGGGACCAGTGACTCTCAAAGGAGGGAGATGACCCAGGCAGAGGAGGAGGGAGGTCTAGGCAGAGGGAGGGAGCCCAGACAGAGGAGGGAGGGTGTGCAGGTAGAGGAGGGAGGGGAACACCTGCTGAGAAGTCTCTGCCTCCTTTTGCACAGAACTCACTGCTTCACCCACACCTACACATACCACAAGCACACGTACATGCTTACATAACACAAATGTACACATACATGTGTGCGCATGCCTGCAAACATGCACACATGTGCCAACACACTCACAGCACATAAGCACAGTTTACACACACAATCCATACGCACATACACACACATGGATGCACACCCACCACCACACAGAGAATGTACACAAACACAATACAGTCATGCACCCCTAGCCACACATCATCCTCACACATAAACACAACACACTCATACAGACACGTACAGGTATACACTCATAGCAAATGCATACTTAGCTACAAGCACATGCTCCTCACACACAACATTCTGGGCACACACATGCACACACACTCATACACAGATGGGCACACATCACATGCCCACACTGCATCCCGGGCACACACTAAACCCACTAAACCCTGGACACATGCACACACATGGAATGCACAGAGGTGCACACACCACAATACTACACCCTAGGTGCACATGTGCGCACACGCTTGCACACACATGTTCACACATCACACACACTCCTGAGCCTTTGCCACTGGCCCGCAGAGCCAGTCCCACGTGGGCGTCCATCATCACTTCCTCCCAGCTCTACAGGTCAGGGGTCACCCAAGTCACCAGCAGGAGAGAAGAGAGGAAAAGGGAGGCTGGAGAAGAGAAGACTTGGGGAGCTGGTCCCTGGAAGTAAAAGTTGGAGCGGTGCGCTAGGGCCCCTGCTAGGTCACTCCTGCTCCCTGCGGGGGAGCACAGGTTGGTGATGCACCAGCATGCTTCTTCCGAGGCCTCTCACTCCATCTTCGTTGTTTACAAAATCTGCTTGGGGCCTAGAGGAGATTAAGTGGATGTGGCTTCCCTCTGTCAATCCTGCAGATCCCATCACAGAGTCACACCTGCTATAACTTGCATTTAGCAGGCCATCCAGGTGGCAACAGGTGGTAGAGGTAATGTGGGCAGGCTCAGTCAGGGCAGCCTCGGGGGCGGCCAACGAGAGATTTGGTTCAGGAAGCAGCTTTGCTAGGAGTGTTTGCTAGGAGTGTTTGCTAGGAGTGTTTGAAAATGGTGGAAAATGTACGTCCCTCCAGGTCTTCATAAAATGAGTGCAGTTTGCAAATGCTTCTCATGTGGAAGTGCCTGGTACAGACCTGAGAATGACTAGGACAGCAATTCCCACAGCCCATGACACGCCAGGATGCAGCCACAGGCCCCCACCCCAGCCCAGACAGTTTGGGCTTTCTCAGGCTGGTTCTCGAAGCAGATGTGTGTTTCCTGTGGGTCACAGGGTCCTCATGTGGGTCCTTCTGCAGGTCCTCATGCGGGCTGGTCAGTGCGCAGTCAGCACGTGAGATGCAGCTCCAGCTGGAGCGACACGCCTCAGCTGTTCATGAAAGGAAGCAGACTTCTACGGACACTCACAAGATTGAGACAGATAGAAATTGTCTCAGACACATGGGTCTCGGTCTTATCTGCCCTCCATCCCCCAGATAACACCCTTGATGAGCACACCATGCACCTTGCACCCCTCCCTCAGCCCTACACAAAGGAGGCAGGATTTGTCCTTGGATGACCCCTGGCTGCTCCTCCCTGTAATCACTGAGAGACTTCACTCCCGCTGGTTGTGTGTGCTGGAGGAGGTGGAGCTGGTTGCGGGCTGCAAGCAGGAGACACGGTGGAGTGTACCCCCCCTCATACCAGCCTCAGGAGCAGGGGGGTCAGCACCACCCTGAGATGCGGGTGTCACTCTCAGAGCCTCCTTTCAGGAGCTCGCTGACCTCACAGTGAGGCTGCACCCTGAACACCCCCCCACCCCCCAGCTCTGTAAACTCTGGTGTGCTGCAGGTACCTGGTGTGAGGCTTCCCAGGGAGCTCAGCTTGCAGACTTGAAAGAAGAGGAATCAAGTCAGGGTTGGTTCAGGGTAGAGATGTTGATGTGTATGGTGCTGCCCTCTGGTGGCGGTTGGGAGTCCAGGTCCTCAATGCCTAGCTTGGAGAGGGGGTGGGGGCAAGGGAGGGGGTGGGAGCCCTAGGAGTTGGGGGACTGTGGAACCATGGGTCCTTAACCTGTGGACTGGGCACCCCAGGGTAGGCCTCCTGGGAAAGCGTCCAAGCTCCGCTGGCAGTGCCCCAGAGAGCTGTGCCCCCAGAGCAGAGCTCGGGCGTCTGCAGATCATCTGCAGAGTCACAGTAGAAACAAAAGGCAGGTTTGAGCCCACCCTGGCTGCCTTCCCTGGCCCCATTCTAACCTATGGCTTGTGGTGCTGTGAATATGGTCCCCAGTGTCCCCGCCAGCCAGCGCGATGGCCCCAGAGTGGACCCTATGTCCTACTGCTGCCCTAGCTGCTGGACTGAAAGCTCCCGCACCTTCACCGCCTCCGCGCTCCTGGCTGATGATGCTGCAGCCTCAGCCCATGGTGCTCAGGTGTCAGGGAGACACAGGTACCTGGGGAACCCCCCAGGTGGGGCCCAACACAGAGGGAGAATATGCTGGCTCTCCATCCCCTTGGGATGAGCGCCTAAGTCCCTGGGTGGGGCCTGTAGGTTCAGTGTCAGTGAAGGGCGAGTCCTGGCTCCCTAAATGGCTGGACTTTCTGTAGGTGGACTTGTGAGGTAGCCGCAATCGCTGCTTCCCGTCAGAGCGAAAGCGTCGATCCAGCCAAATGAAGTCGCTGCTGGAAAGCGGGGCCCCAAGCTGTTTGTGTGTGATGTTTGTCTTCCGGCCCACGCGCCTATCTGGGGACTCGGCGGATTTGCTAGGAATCAATATAAGAGCTAAAAGGAAGTTAGCAGGAGCTACCGCAGGGCTGGGGGAGGCTGGCGGAGTGCCGAGTCAGCAGCTCCGGAGAACAAAGGACCAGGTGAGCCGGCTCCTACCTGGAGAGCCCCCCTGCAGGAGGCAGAGGGGTATGGCCATGCCCCAGCTGAGTGCTGACATGGAGGGGGGGTTGCTCACCTCTCCACTCCCAGTCGCACTGCCTCACCTGTAGACTGGGAGAGGATGGGCATCCCTGGAGAGCAAGAAGTGCTGGGCTTGGGAGCTACCTTGAGACTGGTAGCTGGGAATGGGCACTGCCCCAGCAGGTGTCCAGGGTCCCCCAGCCACTCCCCCTCCCTTTATGCCCCGGGACCATCCCCCAAGGCACCCAACATTCTCATATAGTAGTCATGGAGCCCTGGTTAACTTTTTATTGTTAAATGTTTCAGGGCTTAGGGTATGAGAGCAAGAAGGAAAGGGACGTTGGTAGATGCCTCAGATCTGGTCCACAGCCACATGGGTCTGATGTCTGAGACATCAGCAATGACGCCCAGGTCAGGCTGGATCGGCGGTAATGACGTATGACCACAGGTGGCTTGGTCCCCAAAGGGTATGACTCTGTGGGTGCTTTGGGGGTTCCCAGGCTGTCTGCCCATGAGGTCACTCGGCAATGCTCTCCCATTCTGGAGACATGTACACCTCCTTACACCCATCCTTCATGTGCCACATGTGCCACATGGGGCAGCAAGGGTGCTGGAGACATCATCAAGACACCTCATGAGATGCGCAAGTACATACGTGTGTGTCTGTACATTATACACACGCATGCCAACCCATGACCAGGCAGACACCTGCCTCCTACATCTATGCTGCAAGTTTGTGGAAGCCACTGGGCAGTCTACAAGGACAGGGGAGCACCCCACCCTGGGGTAGTCTGGCAGGAAGAGGGGACACCTTACTGTGGGTTGGGGGAGGCTGGCAGAAGAGGGAGTAACCCATCCCGGGGAGTGGATTTTGCAAGAGCAGCTTCTGCAGCTTCATAACATGCGAGACCCATGTACACCTGGATTTTCCTTCTGGAAAGATCTGCGGCATCACCTGGCCTATGTCCTTATTAGTTACAAAATCGGGGTGCCCGTGGCCTCTGCCAGGGTTGTTTTGGCTGTGGGGTCAGTGGGAATCTGAGCAACAGGCTTGTCCCAGTGCCCTCAGTTCTGAGTGACGGCTTCCCAGATTTGCAGAAGCCCAGCAGCTATCCCTTGTTGCCCCCTGAGGAGAGCAGCAGCTGGTTGGGGTCCCTGGCTGGCCGAGGTAGGGGGGTGGGGGCAGAAAACCTCCTGCAGAGGCAAGGACAGCTGTGGAGATGGCAGACAACGATGGGTGAACTGTAGGGCCCTTTGCTCTAATTACCAAGGAGTCCCAAACGAGGCTTAGCATAGCCTGTGTCCCCCCCCCCGCCCCTTCTACTCCCAACTTCCCCACAAAAGGCCTCAGCCTTGGGCAGCAGACATGGGGACACAGGAAGGGCTGGGCAGAGAGAAGGCTGACAGCAGGCTCCCCAGCCCCTCGGCTCCCATGACACAGAATGGTTTAATTAACCTTAATTAACCTAATATTTGAATGTTGTCACCTCACACTTGCTAACTGGAAGCAAAGATCTAGCAGCCATCGCTTTATTAGCCCATTGAGGGCAAGTCTGGTCGGGCTGCAGGTCAGCGTCGGGGCCCCCGTCTACCCAGTCTACCCCGGGTTTGTATTCAGTTTATCAGGCATGAGCCATGTGCCTCCAGCAGGAGTGTGATTATCTGGATGGGCCTGTGGGCGCCAGTAGCTTCCGTCTGAACACTGGGGGTGTCTGTGTGGAGGGGAGATGCTGGAGTCCCACCCTTCCCAGCTGAAGAGGGTGGGGGCCCCCTTACGTCTCCCCCTCCTGATGGGTCAGGAGGGCTGTGCCTGAGCTGCACAGCAGCTTCACTTAGTCTGTGCCATGGTCCAGGCAGGGGCCTCCCAGACCCTCCCAGGGTCTACCTGCCCTCGGTTGTGTTCTGACTCACCAGCAAGGAGGAGCTCTCGCCCTGTGGCTGTGGCCAGTGAGGCCGCTGGTGTTGGTCTAACTACGCTGGTTCCCTCCTTGTGCCACGAGCAGTCATGACCCCACTAGTGTGCATGGCTGCCCCCCATCTTGTGTGCAACCCCCAGCCCCATCCTGTTTCCTCGTCCCCCCCCCCATGCTGTCCCCACCTACCCTGTCACAGTGCCCAGAGGCCTGGGGCGGGAGTCACAGAGCTTGCCCGCCCTTGCCCGGGAGGCTTCCTCCTCCAAAGCCGCCTCCTCCTCCTTCTCTCGTTTTGATTCCAGGCGATGCCTGATGCTGGTGCTTCTGAGACGCAGGTCGTGTCAGGCTGGGTTCCATCTTAAGAACTGAAAGATTTATTTGCTTCTGAAGTAACAGGTTCCATTAAAGGGTGAATGTATCTGTCGGGGAAGGAGGGTGATCTTTGTACCTGAAATGATGGCTTTGTTGTGTGTGTGCGTGCATGTGTATATGTGTGTATGCATGTGCATGC
Source organism: Uropsilus gracilis (assembly GCA_004024945.1). Lineage (NCBI taxonomy): Eukaryota > Metazoa > Chordata > Mammalia > Eulipotyphla > Talpidae > Uropsilus > Uropsilus gracilis. The sequence goes on from PVHY01035107.1 coordinate 9,443, forward strand.
GTGCGTGCTCATGTAGCATGCCCTCAAAAGGCCAGAGTGTTGACAGGATGCTAAATTAAAGGCCCAGGAGAAGCTGGGGCCAGAGCTGGCGAGCTTGTTGAGGTGGTGACATTTCAAATTTGTCTTATCTTCAATTTCACCCTAGATAAGACTAGCTCAGGGCGATGATCTTCCAAGCTATTGGCTTCTCATTAAAGACTGAACTTCACGTGCTTTCCTGCCACATTTAGATGAACTTCCTGATGAAAGAGTGGTTTTCTCCTTTCTGCGAGTCTGCTTCCGCAGGCTGACTGGACCGACCGACCAGCCACTGTCCTGGTGCTGGGTCCTGTGCAGCGGGAAATCGTAGAAATTACTTCTGAAAATGGCCGGGAGGACTCAGTACCTGAGCCTGCGCTGCAGCCTGGTGGCAAAAAGGGATCCCTTTCCCAGCACCTATTGAAAGGAGTCCCTCACACCACAGCAGGTAAGATCCAGAACTTCCCAGGGATACCTGCTGGGTCCTGCCGGCAAGGGCAGGACCCTGGTTGATCTGTGCTTGCTACCCCACCCTGTGCCTGCCAG
>PVHY01035108.1:0-10003 GCA_004024945.1 Uropsilus gracilis
AAGGTGATCAGTGAAAATGCTAATGAAGAGTGTGTAGCCTGCTTTGTAGAGAGTAGCAGGCAGATAAGTATATCCAGTTAAGTAAAGTCAGAAAGTCTTCTTTTTACCTACTTTAATATCTACAATCAAGTAAAAATGTTCATTTACATAACTTTAAATTCATTATAATTATTTTAAAATTAAATATAGTTTTCATTGTTCTAATAATGGACACATTTTTAAACAATATAAAGCTAAATGTGCATATAGTAATGTAAACAATTAAGTTAAAAAACACATAATCATACTAATATTTACAAATTTAAATTTAGTAAAAAATACCTATTAATTTAGTAAATAATTTAGTAAAAAATAAATATCAAACCCTTGGAAAAAAAGACAATACATTTAAGCACACTTTTAGATGTTGTTTGGCTTATAGTAATACAATGCACATTAAAAATCATAAAGAATAAAATAAAAATATAAAATAACTAATCCTTCAGTAATACTGCCAATTTGTTAAAAGGTATATGCTAGCTAAAGTCATAGGTGCTCTCAAAGGTCATGTACTAACATTAATTTAACTACCATTTAGGAAATTGTAATATTCCCTAAAAAACTGCCAATAGCCATTCCAAGTAAAAAATCTAACTTAGTTTCTCCAAAAATGTTCTGACTTAATTACCAACAAAAGTGACACCACCCTTCAAAAATTGATAACAAAGTTAATTCTGATTATCAAGATAAGATTAAGGTTATGATGTCGGGAAGTGACTTCCATAACATCCCCCCCAACAAAAAAGCAGTTATCTGAACTGCCAACTCTGACCTACCAAGTAGTTCCATACCCAGATAAAAAGCAATCTGTAAAAATCGTTCAGATGCTTTCAGTAAAAGTCTCTTAAAATTAATTATAAAAGGTATAAGTTTAAAAAAATTGCTAAATACTGATATAAACATGTCTGTCTTCCATAACATCTGTGGCCATCACAGTAGCCTATTAAAATATGTCCCAAAACAATTAGATAAAATTAAAATAAAAGGTGCTTCTGACAAAGTTATAAACAGTCAAAAATAGCTACTATTTAAAAAATTCTGAGTAAAAACAAAAGTAAACACAAATTTATAACAAATTTTTAAAATATTTATAAAATCAAGACATTTTATACTCAATTTTATACCATTAAACAGCCAAATATAAATATGCTTGTATCACAAATGGCCAACAGACACATGAAAAACTGCTCAACTTTGCTAGTAATAAGAGAAATGCAAATCAAAACAACAATGAGATACCACCTTACACCAGTAAGAATGGCCCACATCCAAAGAACAGACAACAAGAATTGCTGGCGAGGATGTGGAGAGAGGACACTACTATACTGTTGGTGGGAATGTAAGATAGTCCAACCACTATGGAAAGCTGTATGGAGGACCCTCAAGTTAATGAAAATGGAATTACCATTTGACCCAGCAATTGCTCTCTTGGGAATCTACCCAAAAGAGACCTATATGTGGGTACAAAGGGACATCTGTGCTCGGATATTTATTGCAGCACAATTTATAATTGCAAGGACATGGAAGCAACCTAAATGCCCCAAAACAGATGACTGGATGAAAAAAATGTGGTACATATACACAATGGAATATTACTCATCAATTAAAAATGACAAATTTGATGAATTTATGGAAACCTGGATGTACCTAGAAGAAATCATTCTAGCAGAAACGAGTCAGATAGAAAGGGACAGAAACCAAATGGTTTCACTAATATATGGTGAACCAAATGAAACTGCACAAGGGGAGAATGGGGACCAGCTGGAGTGGATGGGAAGGGGAGGTGGTGGGTGACCCCCGGGGACTGAAATGATGTGAAATATATATAAATAAATAAATTAAAAAATATGCTTGTATCAAAAAAAAGTAAGCTGTTTAAATATAAAAAAGGGGAAAATGGACCAATCTCTAGTTAAAATCTCCATGTCACTCCTGCAAAAACATCACTAGTCATTAACATTTTCTCAAATTCAATACAAGTCAAAAACATCCATGAAACTCATTTTACTAAATCTTCATACAAAAGGAAACAAAAAGTTAAGTTAAGCCAGCTTACATGGCAAGGCTCCTGCTCAAACTGGTCTGGTCCATCAAAAAATTGTATGTTGGGAGAAGGTTTCTATTTATCTCATTACAGAAAACAAAGGACAACAACTTCTTTCTCCAGTAAAACCTGTCTAATTCCAGAAATGACAAAAGATACACAAACCTCAAACCCCAGTTGCATGGGAAATGGTAAAGGGGTTGATTGACCAAGTCCAAAATATGGAGAAAACAAACAAACAAAAAACAGATTTGAAAGTTTACAAACTGGTGGTACCAATGATATGCCTAATACAATTTGTACTATATCTCAAAATATCAGATTCAATAGTTAAAAAAAAATTATTTGTGTGTTTTCATCACCTAGATTTTTTACAAGTCCTACAAAGATAAGAACAAGGACTGCATTCTTTTGGTATAAACTTGCTGGATGAGAATAGCAGATAAAATTCAGTTAAAGCATAGTTAATGAAAAAATTAGGGCTGCAGCAAAAATGGACACTTCTTGTTCCTCCCCAGTCGCAAGGCTGGCATGGCAAAAGTGCATCCCTAAGTGAGCCCATCTCACCCCCAAATCCCCAAATACGTCACCTTCTGGAAGGATCACAATATCCAATTCCCCAAGGTTCTCATTCCAGCCTCGCTAACAGTCTAAATCTTTCAGATCCTTGCAACAAATCTATGGCATCTCACGTGCTCTGTGCAAGGCATAAGACCACTGATAATTTGATGGTCGGTCTGCCGCGGAACACCATAGGCAGTCAGGCACCAAAACTCAATATGCCCAAGTTAAGTGGAAGGACCCACTTACAAGTCTTAGTATATGTGCTGCCGAAGCGAGCACAGGACCCACTTACAAGTCAATGGAATGGGCCCGACCCGGTCGAGGACTGGGCCCGACCCGGTCGAGGACATGTTTGTGTTCTTTCCCAGGGAACAGATGAGGTCCGGCGGATCCTGGAAAAGCTTGTGTGACAAGAAAACAATGCATAGGGATGGCTGCTACTGACCCTGTTCCTGATAAACCTGACCCAGATGACATGAGCCCGTCTACTGTGGACATACCTGCAGGACCCGCCTGTTTTTCATCCAGTGGTCTGAGAAGGAAGAGGGGTGGTAATCTACAACAACAAAACCCATCTTTGGGGACTTCCTGGATTCCCAACAGGCACTGAGAGACAACCGATCCTATATAATTATACCGGAAAGGGTCATGGGACCCCAGTTTGTTTTACTCACAATAGCAACACTACAGGATGTGTCAGGGTTGCCAACACCACCTGGGTGGGAGGTAACTTGCAGGGTTGTTATTCTGTCAAACTTTGGTATCCTTTGACCACACCTATCAATTGCACTGATAAAGTGTATAGACTTGATGATTATCATCGCTGTCCTAGGCTTTCTGCTGACAGCAATGCTTCTTTACCTTGGTGTCATTGCCACTCATGGTCCCACTCCAATTTTTCTGTAGACTTGCTGCGGCTTCACCAGACCATCTTGCGGAGGCCACATGCTCCAAAATTGTCCTATGATATAAATCTGACAGTTCAAGACATTCTTAAAAGCATTCATGGGTTAGAGCCTAATTGGTTTACACGGGGGTGGTGGTGGTGGTGGTGGTGGATTAAGCCCCTGGTAGTCACGGCTGTCGCTTGTGTCCTGTTTCTGTGCATTGCTCCTTGGGTTGTGAGTGCGCTATTCCCCACTTGAGCACCATGTCCAGCGAGGTACATAGCCTAAAGCTCCATCTCCCCTACCCTTTGTAGACAGTATGGCTGATGACAGGTAAGGAAGACATCACCCGGGGTATCATCCCAAGACAGGATCCCTCGAGACATGAGTTCTGGGGGATTCCCATGACAGGTAAGAACCCTGAGGGTGAGATGCTTTCCCTAAGACAGGCCAACTATCAAATAAAATAGAAAAGGGGGATATGTGGAGGGCAAATGAAGGTTGCCCACTGAACAAATCCTCACAAATATGAGGAACTATAAATTCTTGCCTGGGGAGTAAAGCATAGATATCAGGAAGCCCTGTAAACTATCAGTGTAGATAACAAAGTCATCCTACAGAGAGTCTGGTGATGCCATCTATCCTAGATAAGCAGATGCCTAAAGAAAACTAGCCCCCAGCAAAACTGACATCAAGCAAAAGACTGTTGTAATTGCTGAACTGTGTGACATGAATTGTATAAAAGCTGTATGAAAAATAAACTCGTTACCAGCAGATCAAGAGAAAAGCTGCTGTGCCCTCCTGCCCAAGAGATCGTCTTGATCGTCCTGATTGCAATCCTTACCCCTTCCCTCAAGCACCGTTCCCCACCGCGGCTGGACCATGGCAGGTTTGGCCATTTTTTGTCTGTGGAACCACAGGCTCATGCTGCCCGGGGTACCACAGACTCAAGCAATTCCCAGCCTCCACTTCCCAGGTAGCTGTAATTACAGGCTCGTGCCACCACATCCAGCTATTTTTGGGGACTAGGTCTCACCAAGTTTCCCCGAGCAGGACTCAAGCCAGATCGCTTGCCCCAGCCACTTCATAGGCTGAAGCTTACAGGCACGCTCCACTGTGCCCAGCGAGGAATATCATATTTTGAGCCATCTCCTTTGCTTAGTTTTTTTCACTTAGTAGATTTCTAGCATTTAATCCACATTTTTGCTTTCAGGTATAACTCAAACATTTTAACTGCTCGTGGTATTTTAGTATCACTTATCTGTTCCCCTGTTACTGAAGAGTATTTGGGTTTTTCATTTGGCGTGTCTATTTTAAATTTTGTTAAGTGTCTCCAAATTGTCCTTCTTTGAGAATGAACAATTTTTTTGCCATACATTAATAGGTGAGAATTCACAGTAGCTTTGGCTGTTTGCTTGGTATTTCTGAAGCAATAGTCTAGATCCCCAAGCAGTTTTATCAATTGGCATGTGGGCATTATTAAAGAGCTGAGAAGGTGGTCTCTGGGAGCAGGTCTAATACCAACCAATACTGTTACTTACCTAGGGCCCAACTAGGAGGCTGCAAATTTTTCTTTTATAACCTGACAAGCTCTCCAGAGCAGGATCTTTCTTTCGCCTGCTGGTTATTTGCATTGTGAGAGGGAGAAATGTAAAGAACTCTTTCTGTCTCTGAAAAATTACTTCCTTGCAATAAGGGGAAAAGTCAGACTGACACTATGGCAAGCAGAAGGGAAGAGGTCAGGTCCCAATAGAAAGCCTACTCGAGGCCCTCAGCAGATCACCAGGGCTCATGATCCCTGTCACAGCCACGCCTCAGCCATGCACTGGGCAGAGACTTCACCCCAGTAGGGAAGAGGAGAAAGAAAAAGATCAAAGGCCAGATTCCTTGTTTACATTCCTTGAAAGGACACCATTTCTCAGAAACCATGCCCTCTCTGAGTAGGGAATCCCTTGAATTAGATTTTCCTGGCGAGACTCCAGGCTTGCCTTCAGACTGTTATAAATCTCTCAATCAGGTGTTTCCCCTATTGCCATGGAGTTGTATTGCCATGGGGCAAGGCCTCTACCACAGTCCAGGGAGCACAGTTCTTTACCTTCAAACCAGGCTGAGAGCTGCTCTGCCTCCAGTCTCTGACTCTCCTGCTCACAGCCTCTCTGTGAACCTCTGCCTGGTAGGGAAGCAATGCGGGGCCTAATCACGGGGATACTCTCACTTTCACTTTTTGAAAGGGTCCTTGCAGCCTCTGCTCCCCTTCAGCCCTCTTTATTGTCTCCCACAGTATGCACCATTCCTGCATTCCCTTTTCTTCTCATTGCCCACAATCTGATAAGATACAATCTGTAGTAGAACCCTTCTGTCCAGGCCAGTATTAATAGGGCTATGTGTGATTTAGCTTCTTTATAATCAAAAAAGATACAAACATTTCCCGTATTAGAATGCTCATTAGATACCAATAATCAGGCACCATTAATAATCTTATGCAGTTTGTAAGTACCCTGTAATATCTCTGATGTACCAGACCAGTCAACAAAATTCTAGTTTCCAGTTTACCACCACCATCCAATCCAAACCCTCTCTCCATTTCAGCTCTCCAACCCCTGGGCCATTCTCACATTCCCATCTTGTAATTGCAATTTTGTTAACAAATTCAAAAGGATTTTGTCTTGTTTTGCTTATTCATTTGCTTTGGTTTTCTTTGACAAATGTCATACAATATTTGTTACTCTTAAGTCATTTCACTTAGTGCAGTATCAATATTCATATTTATGTTGTTAATAAATAATAATAGACAAGATTTAATTAATTTTATTGTAAGTTATATAGTAAGTTATTGCATGGAGACATAGTACCCACACCTTCCAATTGACCCTGTATGATCTCAAAGTCTGCCCATCTTCAACAGGCTAACTTGATAACCTGTAAAGAGATAACTCTGAAATGCAGAGGCTGGGTAATAACTCATCAAAAGTAAACAGCCTGATGAGTCAAGGAACTTGATGGCTGGTATCTGGGACTAGAGTCATCTGACTTATGTAATCAGATTTCTTTTCTTTACCAGGTTGATAAGAACAATAGGAATGGCCAAGTTGTGCCCTTGAGTCCTGTCCCTGTCAGTTTCCCAGCTGTCCTCCTGCTTCATTGGATGTATTATTTTGAGAAACCTCCGTACTCTTTTCCACAGAGGCTGGACAAGTTTATATTTCCACCAACAGTGTACAAGGATTCCTTTTTCTCCACATCCTCACCAATATTTGTTCTGGTCATTTTAATATGAGTCATTCTCACAGGATTGAGATACTTATCTCACCATGTTTTTGATTTGTACTTCCCAGATGCAATTCCAAAATTGGAAAATGATCATTCTCCAAAAAAGGAGAAACACCTGGTGATCTCTCCAATATGTGGGATATAGGGAAAAACCAACAAAAGGACATGGAAAGGTTATAACTAACAAACTGAAAATAGAACAAAAGCAAACATCAAGGTGAAATCAAGGGAGGGATAAGCACAGAGACTAAGATGATGGTTACAGTGACATGGTGATGGGAGAATCTCAGGAAATATAATGATGGCAATATATATATATATATATATATATATATATGTGTGTGTGTGTGTGTGTGTGTGTGTGTATAATCACAAAAGAAAATTAAATACTTGGGAGTAAACCTAACAAAAAACATGAAGGATCTATATAAAGAAAACTGTAAAACAGTTTTAAAAGAGACAGAAGATATTAAAAAGTAAAAAGATATTCCCCGCTCATGGATTGGAAGAATTAAGATTATCAAGATGACCATACTACCAAAAGCAATCTACAGATTCAATGCAAGTCCAATAAAAATCCCAGTAACATTTTTTAGAGAGAAAAAACAAAACTTACTGAAATTCATATGGAATAACAGAAGATCCTGAAAGTCCAAAAACCTTCTGACCAACAGAAAAGAGAATGGAGGTACTGTAGTCTCAAACTTCAAAGGATACTACAAAGCTATAATAATAAAAACAGCATGGTATTGGAGTAAAAACAATCAGACCAATGGAACAGAATCGAATGCCCAGAAATAAAGTCACATCTGTATAGTCAACTAACTTTTAGCAAAATGAAAAGAAAAGATGCTGGACAAGGATAGCCTTTTCAATAAATAGTGCTGGGAAAACTGGATTATGACATGCAAAAAAAAATGAAGCAAGACACCTCCCTCATACCATGTACAAAAGCGAACTCAAAATGGATAAAAGACTTGGATGTATGACCAGCAACCATAAAGTACATAGAGGAAAACTTGGGCAAAACCTTCCATGAATTATATTTCAGAAATCCCTTTCAGAATACATCTATATCTGGCAATAAGTGAAGGAAATGATAAACAACTGGAACTACATCAAACTAAAAAGCTTCTGTACAGCAGAAGAGACAATAAACAAAAAGAAACCCAATCGAAGGGGAAATTTTTTTGACCTTCATACAAGTGATAAGGGTCTGATAACAAAGATACACTAAGAACTCACACAACTTAACAAAAACAAAGCAAAAATCCCCAGTCAAAAACAAAACAAAACAAAACAAAAAACCGGGAGAACTAAAGACACACTGCAAAGAAGAAATACAAATGGCCAATAGGCATGTGGAAAAATGCTCAACATCACTAATAATCAGGGAAATACAAATCAAAACTACAATGAGATACCACCTTACATGAGTAAGAATGGCCCATATTAAAACAAACAAACAAACAAACAAATCAGGTAGAAACAAGTGTTGGCATGGATACAGTAAAAAAGGAACACTATTACACTGCTGATAGGAGTGCAAACAGATCCAGCCAGTATGGAAGGCTGTGTGGAGGAGTCTTAAGCTACCGAATGCAGAACTCCCATTCCATCCAGCAATTCCACTACTGGCAATCTACCCAAAGGACACAAAGATACTAATTCAAAAGACTCCTGTACCCAGATGATTATCACAGCACTATTCACAATTGCCAAGATATGGAAATACCTCAAATGCCCCAAATCTGAAGAATGGCTGAACAAGTTGTGGTATGTTTACACAATGAAATATTATTCATCAATCAAAGAAAACAAACTTATGTCAGTCACAGCAACATGGATTGAATGAGAGGAAATCATCTTAGCAGAAATAAGCCAGAAATGAAAAGACTTTTATATGAGGGATATAGAGAAAATAAACAAACAAATGGATAAGAAAAGTTTAACACTGCCAATAGAACTGAAGCATAGAACAAGAAAAGAGGAGAGTAAAATTGGGGGAAAGGATGGGCACAAGGGATTAATATGGTTCATCGGTGACAAGGTTAAGGGAGATCCACATAGAAGATAATTATGTTTTATATATATATATATATATATATATATATATATATATATATATATATATAATGTCCAATCATTTAAAAAATAAATGAATTTTAAAAAGTATATATGTGTGTTATCAATAAAAACAATGCTCATTCTTTTTAATAAGCAAGTATTATTATATCAATTATGCATATACTACATCATTATTCATTCATTTGCCAATGAACACTGATCATTTTTGTTGCTTGGCTATTGTATAAAGTACTATAGTGAGCATAGGGTGCATGTATCTTTAAAAATCAGTGCTTTCATATTCTTCAGCTAAATACCAGAGATGGAATTGCTAGATTAGATGATTATTCAATTTTCAATTTTTTGAGAAAACTCTATATTCTTGTCTACAGTGGCTACACCAATTTACATTGCTTTTAGGTAGTGTTTTGATAACTGCTTCAATTTCACTGCTTGTGATTGGTTTATTTAGGTTCTCTATATCTTCTTTGTTTAATTTTGGGGAGTTGTAGCTTTCTAAGAATCTATCCATCTCATCCAGGTTGTTGTATTCATTTCCATATAGTTGTTCATAGTAATCTCTTATTATTCTTTGGATTTTTTTGGTGTCTATTGTAGTTTCTCCTCTTTGATTTGTGATTCTGTTTATTAGGATTTTCTCTTTTCTTTCCTTTGTGAGCTTTGCAAAGGGCTTATCAATTTTGTTTATTTTTTCAAAGAACCAGCGTTTGGTTTAGTTAATCTTTTGGATAGTCTTTATATTTTCTAGATTATTTATTTATTCTTTATTTTTGTTATTTTTTGTCTTCTGCTGGATTTTGGGTTTTTCTGTTGTTCTTTTTTTAATTTTTCAAGTTGGTATGTTTGGTTGTTTTTTTGGTTATTTTCTTTGTTTTTGATATAGGCCTGTATTGCTATGAACCTTCCTCTTAGATATGCTTTTGCTGCATCCCAGAAATTTTGGAATGCTGTGTCTTCTTTGTAATTTTTTCAAAGTAAGTTTTAATTTCTTCTTTAATTTCTTCAGTTACCCATTCTTCCTCTAGAAGCATGTTGTTCAGTCTCCAAGTGTTAGGTGTTCTTCTTGCTTTCTTTTCATTGTTGATTTCTAGCTTGATACCCTTATGGTCTA
>PVHY01035110.1:0-10014 GCA_004024945.1 Uropsilus gracilis
GGGGGGTTGACGGCAGCGGGTGTGGGCAATCCTGGAGCCCCAAGGCCATGGTGCTTGCCCAGCCCTTGCGTGGCTCCTGCAGTCACCCCACTTGGTCTCTGCGGGAACGGAGCTCTCTCAGGAGCTGAGAGCCGCGGTCACCACGGTGTTTCCATTCTCCTTCACAGCTTAGAACAGACGCGTCCCACCCATTCCTCCCCAGGTCCGGCTCAGCTGAGAGTCCAGGCTCCGACATTGGGCCGTTGGGCTCTGAAGTCCCAGCTTTGGGCTCAGGTGTTCGGGTGTTTGAGCTCGGGTGTTGGGGAGCTGGGGCGTTGGGGAGTTTGGGTGCTGGGGCTCGGGCATTAAGCTAGGATGTAGGAACTCCAGCGCTGGGGCACTTGCTCGGACCGGTCTGCGCAGTGGGGAACGCTGCAGGCCGAGAAGGGAGCTGTGCTGCCTGGACTCACCCCCCTCGGGCGCCACCCCAGCTCCCTCGGAAGGTCCAGGCCATGCTCGGGCAGGCGTCCGGCTGCTCCGCTGCTCGCAGAAGGCTGGATTTATTGCCAATCAAACCTGGAGGGCAGACGGGAGAAGTGACCAGACAGGTCAGGCCGGACGGTGCCCAGGGGCACTGATGGAGGAGGAGAGGCAGGAAGAAGGTCCCTGAGCGTTTGGATGCATTGGGCAGGGCCTGCATAGGAACCAGTCCATCCAGTTTCCAGAGCCTCTGCTGTCTAGGAGCTCCTGCCCCTTGGGCTGGGCAGAGGAGCCCCAGACTTTCCCGGCCCCCCCATCCTCGACTTCCCTCAGGGTCAAGATGGGGTCCGAGGAGACCCCACTCTCTGGGTGCCCCAGTGCAGGAGGGAGGGCTGAGCACGGGGCTCCGAGCTGCAGACGTGAGGGGGGCGTTGGCAGGGCTGATGGCCCAGCGCCTCCTGGGGAGTCAAGCGTGGTTTCCGTTGCTCAAACCAAGGCTGACCGGGGGCAGGATTAACCCGTGGCCCCTGCAGGACAGCGCCACGTGGCGTCTGCCTGCCCTCGAGGCCCTCACGGCTGAGCTCCTCCCAGCACGTCCGGCCCTGAGAACCACAGTGTCCAGCGGGGAGATGGGGGCCAGAACGTCCCTCCGTCCACAGAGCGAAGGGAGATGCCAAGCCGGGAACCGGCAGACCCCTGTGCTCTGTCAGGTCCACTGTCTGGCCAGGCCCTCCCCCTCAGCCATCAGAACCGGATGCTTTTTCAGGAATTGCTCTCGGTGGCCGAGGGCGGAGTCGCAGGCACCAGAACTGAGGTTAGCTCCAGTCACCCCGTGTCGTCCTTGGACGAAAATCAGGTCAAAGTAGGGCAGAAGCCTCCAGTCAATAAACCAAAGGGGGCGGGGAAAAAACACCTTTAAAATGCGCGTCCGCCACCCACATTCCTTCAGATCCCTACCCCCTGCGTGGCAGCTGCCAGTCAAACGCAATTAACAGGGTTTTATGAACAAGGAAATTAACCAGGAAAACAGAAAGTCAACCAAAAAGTCCTCACAGCCACACTTGGCCAGTTATCTCAGGGACGTTCTGGTCCCCATCTCCCCGCTGGACACTGACCCCCCCCTGCTGGACACCGTGGTTCTCAGAGCCGGACGTGCTGGGAGGAGCTCAGCCGTGCTGGGAGGAGCTCAGCCGTGAGGGCCTCGAGGGCAGGCAGACGCCACGTGGCGCTGTCCTGCAGGGGCCACAGGTTAATCCTGCCCCCGGTCAGCCTTGGTTTGAGCAACGGAAACCACGCTTGGCCCCCCAGGAGGCGCTGGGCCATCAGCCCTGCCAACGCCCCCCTCGCGTCTGCAGCTCGGAGCCCCGTGCCCAGCCATCCCTCCTTTTTAGTCCCAAAGGTCCCAAAGACCCATGTCCAAGATGGTGCCCTTTGTCCCTCCCAGCCTGAGGCAGGCGCTCTGCCAAGTCCAGTCTTTCTCCAGCGTCTTCTCTTTGCTTCTTCGCTCTCCAGTGCTCAGAGCTGCTCCGCTTCTCCAAGGCTCTTCAAACTTTTTGAACAAATGCTGATGCAAAATCAGCTTTCCCCATGCCTGGCCATCTCCAGGGACCAGCTCACTCTTCCAGGGGGCTTCAACCCAAGCTGGGCACTTGGGCTTCTCTTTACTAGCCCCCCGTCTTGTGTCTCTTAATCTCTTTGACTCCTCTCTTACCTCTCTCTCTGACTCATCATTTTATATCCCTTTTCTTGCTCCCCCTCCCCCCGAAAACCAGAGGCTCCAATTTCACCTCCTGGTGATTCATTTTCTCTTCCCCACCCATGCCTTGCAACAATAGCCCTGGGTGCTAGTTTCTCATATTCACCTGGGCTGCTCAAGGTCTGCAACTAAGTACAAGGAGGAAGTACCCTTATCAGGTTTAGGCCATGCTTTTTGGTTGTTTGTTTGTTTGTTTGTTTGTTTTGAGACCCGTGGGACCGCAGGCTCTCGTTACCCGGGGTACCACAGACTCCAGCCATCCCCAGCCTCAGCTTCCCAGGTAGCTGGGATGACAGGCGCGCGCCACCACGCCCAGCTATTTTTTTGGGACTAGGTCTCGCTCCGGGCCCCAGGCGGGACTCGAACCGCCATCCCTAGCCCCGGCCGCTTCCTAGGCTGAAGCTTACAGGCACGAGCCACCGTGCCCGGCTGGTTTAGGCCATTCTTAACCTCTGTGTTTTTCAGACACAACAGCCGCAATGCCTGAATTCTATGAACAAATGACACCGCCCATGCTGAGGTCACAGCTCAGGACGCTGTGGGACTTGGCACCGTCTCTCGTGGTTACTGAATGTTGGATGTGTTTCTAACAGCTCGTTTGCTCTTTTCATTTATGATGCTTTTGGCCATTGCTGCTTCCCCAGCTCCCCTTTCGGGCCTTCCTGGAGGGGAAAGGCTTTCCTTAGTTCTGTTTCCCTCTTCCCCTGGATTTGGAATTTGTGTGTTTCTTTTCTTCACTGTTTCTGCCTAAAGTGTAAATATACATTCTCACCAACAAGTCGTCAAATAAGCCAACCGCTCTACGGAATCACGGCAGGCCCTCCAACATAACTGCACTCACGCGCATCTTTGTTATTGTTAGCTTTTAGTTCTTAGTTCTGCAGCTCCACCACCATTCATCGCTATTGTGGTTCCCAGATAATGTTCATGCCAGTTACTCACCATTGCAGAGTAAGGGACCCTGACAGGAGTGCGGGCTTGCAGTTTCTGGGGTCGGGAGTTCAGAGCAGCTGCTCCGGGTGGTCGTGGCCCAGGCTGCTCTCAAGGTTGCCGTGGGCTGTCACCAGAGCTGCCATCAGCTGCAGGCTCAGCTGGGATGGAAGCATCCACCTGTAGGCTCACTCCCTTGCTGTGGCTGACTTCCCATCCCCATGAGCTGGGGGCCTTGCTGGACCATGGGCTTCTCAGGACATAGCATCTTGCTCCACCTATCACAAGAGAGCAGAGCGTGAGAACAGGAGCCTAGACAGCCAGGATAACGTTGTTACAAACTAAGCTCCTTAGAAACTAGAAAATGGCTGGGCACGGTGGCTCGTGCCTGTAAGCTTCAGCCTATGAAGTGGCTAGAGCTAGGGATCACAGTTCAAGTCCCGCTCAGGGCAACACAGCGAGACCAAGTTCCAAAAAAATAGCTGGATGTGGTGACGCACACCTGTCATCCCAGCTACCTGGGAAGCTGAGGCTGGGGATTGCTTGAGTCTGTGGTACCCCGGGCGATGTGAACCTGAGGTTCCCGGGGCAAAATAGTGAGACCTAGTTTCAAAAAAAAAAAAAAAAAAAAGAAAGAAAGAAACTAGAAAATGACATTTTGTGGCACTTATGAGGAGCCAGTCTCCAGCCCACATCCAAGGAAGGAGATTGTGAATGGACATGAGCATTAGGAGCTGAGATGATTGGGGGAGGGGGAAGGCTCACCCTAGCACCACCCACCTCAATATGTAAATGAACAGTGAACAGTTCTCACCGTAATTCCTTCATCCTTAGTACACTGATAGTTACTGATGCCTCAGATGAAGGTCCGTGAATGCAAAACACTCCCCCTTTCTCAGAAAATATGTTGTCCTCAATGCTCGCATAATTATCAAAATCTGTTTGAAATGATAATTCTCCAGCCCTTTGACCATCTAATTTCATTATTTTGTGTTTTCTGTTGCAGATAAGGAGACACCTGCTGTCATCCCACGTGGGAGCAGCTCACTGTTTTAAGCTTTTTCTCTGTTATCATACAGGGTGATCCATGCAGGCATCGTTATTTGCGTTTCTCCTGGTGAGCAAGTTGTGTGCATTTCCCATTTGAGGGGCATTGCCAGATGAAACACAGCCGCCCAGCGGAATCTGCATGTCAGGACGTTTAGCCCCACGACTGAGCAGGACAGACTTACCAGCTTGTTTGTCTAAGCTTCAGATTTAACCAGGACTCTTGTCTTTTCACTGGCTAAACTGGGCTGCCTGAAATTTGAGGAGCCTTATCTTCCATCTAACCAGAAATCCTCAGCCCTAAACTCTCTAAATCCTGCCTCTCGTGCAACCTCTCTCCCTCCCCCTTCTGAGTTCTTACTGAGTAGGTTGTGTCCTGCGTCACCACAGCACAGGGACACGCTGGTAGCTCCGCACCCAGGAGCGAGACACCTGACATCAGGGTGTGGCAGGGCCGTGCTGTCCCCGGGGTTTCTGGGGGAGAAGCCATGGTGGCTCCCCCTTATTTCTGGTGGGTGGTGGCAGCCTTTGCCAGGCAACTGCCTTGAACCTCTTGCTTCCCCCGTTACCCCTGGGCCTTCGTCCCTTCACCTACCTCCTTGGGAGGATGTCATGGGATGAGGGCCCACGTGTTGTAGGGCAGCCATCCTCCTCGCCAACTGTAAGGCAACAGGAGGAGGAGGAGGAGCAGGAGGAGGACAACGACGAAATTCATTGATTCTAGCATTTACACAGACAGCGGGGAGGGGAGGGGCTGGGGCTGGGAGCCAGGTGACCCTCCTGCCTCCTAGGAATCTTCACGCTCTCTCTTTGGTGCTCTCTCACCTGGGGCCACACTACCCTTTAGCCTTTCCTCCCACGCATGCGCATACCCACCCACCCACCCACAGGGCCAGGTATGCAGAGTCAGGGGGAGGGCACCACACCACAGGTGTTGGTCACAGAGGCCAATGGCCAAAGGTCAAAAGGCCTGACCAATTCGTCTACCCTCCACTGACCCCTGACCGAGTCAGCTGGTCACATCTGCACACCCCTCTGTCCAGGCCTGGCCCCATTCTGAGCCTCTAGATCCACCTGGATCTGGGGAGGACATGATTCAACTCAAGACAATGTGACATCTTGAGTATTTTTATCCACAGTTTAATGAAACAAAGACCATGTGAAGATTTAATCGTGAATTCAGAATAAAAGCGTCACCCAAGGCTGGGTGCAGTGGCACGCGCCTTTAATCCCAGCCTAGGAAGGGAGGCCGAGACTAGGAATCGATTGAGTCTGCAGTTTCGAGACCCGCCTGGGGCAACACCGTGAGACCTGGTCTCAAAACATAGCTGGGCGTGGTGGTGCGCACCTGTAATCCCAGCTACCTGGGAGGCTGAGGCTGGGGATCGCTTGAGTCCTGTGGTTCCCTGGGGAACATAGCAAGACTAGTCTCAAAAAAACCCAAAATCTTCACTCAGCTCGCACTGCCACGTTTCCCTGGTCACTCCGCTGTCATTGCATCTGGGGGCTGCCCTGGACACATGTTCCTTCTCTGAACGTGCGCTCCTCACTTCACACTCGTTCCTGTCTCTCCAGACAGTTCTCCCTCCGGGCCTTGGCTGGTTCCTGGGGGAGGCACACACGGAGGAGTGACTGCTGAGTGGAGGGCGCCCGCCCAGCGCCAACACTGGACCCATGTCCTCCCTGCCAGAGCTGGGCGGGCGGGCGGTGGGCAGGCTCGGCATGGACGGGCAGGGGGTCAGGCGCTCGGGTCCGGCAGCATCTCATGCCAGCCCCCCCCAAAGCTTGTGGTCGGGGGAAGCAACAACTTCCCCCGGACTAGCCGGCGGGTCTCCGTTCCGGCTTCGTGCTCAGGTCCTGGACGCTGGGGGGTCTTCACGCCAGCGACGCGCCGGCTGGGAATGGGTCTGGGCTCCAGAACCAGGGACGGGTCCGCGGAGGCCGGGCTCTGTCAAGACCGCACCTTCACCTGCACCGTCCAGTCAGGGCCTTCAGGGCCGAGGGCGTCCACTTCGCTCCCCGAACGGGGCCTCTGCGAGTGCTGTTTCCACTGCCCGCCTGCTCCGGTGCCTGGAGCCGGGAGGAAGGGCCCGGCGGCCGGCAGGCAGATGTTTGCCAGACCCGGAAAATGGCTGCTTGGACGGAAGTCTGCGGGTGGGGGACGTGGGGTGGACACTACCCAAGGGGCGGGACCTGAGGGGCAGTCGGCCCCGCCTCGGCCGCTCCTGGGTGCCGCTGTCATGGTTGTGACCCTCAAGGCAAGGGCTTTGGACGAAGCGTCCGTGTGCGGCCAGCCTGTGCATGACGTCACCGTGACGTCAGCAGCAGCAGCACAGGCATCAGGCTCCCGGGGGTTCCTTACTGGTTCCGGCGGGTGCACAGCCACAGCGGGCAGGGCAGGGCGGGCCAGGGGGGCTGGGAAGCAGGCGAGTCCCCCAGGTCCCCAGAACTCCTGACCTCTTTCTCCCGTCTGCCTCCCGGCCCAGGGGAGCCCCCGCAGGCACACGCACACCCACTGGCCGGGTGTGCGATCGCAAGGCCTGCAGCGGCCCAGCTGGTCACGGAGGCCGATGGCGGAGGGTGAAGGGCCTCACGACTCAGCCGCCCTCCAGGCTCCTTCCAGTCTTAGGTGACCTGTTTGTGAAGCTGTGGGGCCGCGATGAGTGGTGCGGAGGCCGCAGCGGCTGGGGGCGGGCCTGAGGCTGAGACCGGTAAACTGAGTCAGCGAGTCACGGGCTGTCCTCTAGGCGGTGCTTCTTAGGGCCTTGGCCGAGTCAGGTCATCTGCCCTCACCTGGTCATCATGCCCAAGCCTCTCCCACACCTGACTCACCTGACACACTTAAGGCGCTTGGTGGCCACCAGGTAGGGGACAGGCCACAGAGAGCTGGCTCAGGCCTTAAGGCCGAGTTCAGAGCTCAGGAGGGAGCCGCCCCAGGACCCCCTGACCCTCCGATGAGACCCCAAAGAACCCAGAGGCTCCTCCCACCCCACCCCCAGCCCCTCTCTATTTATTGCCTCAGTGAGGGGGTGGGTGGGGGTGGTGTGTGGGGGGAAGTGTTTTGTGTTTGCCCAGCTCTCCTCCAAGGAATTTGGGGGAAAAAAACCACTCGTGTTTTTTGGGGCTAGCTGCAGGCGGATGGGGGTCACGTGGAGAACAAGGGACGCCGTTTTCCTGCCCTCCTGGGGACACCCCGCTTGGATTCAGCAGCAGCTTTGGAGGCCGAAGCTGAGACCTGCGAAGAGACAGAGGTGCGAGCTCCGGAAGCCCCGGGAAACGCGAACACGGGGTGGGGGGACGGGGCTCCCCTTTCCAGCCAGGAGAAGCCAGTTGCTAATCAGCGTGTGAAAGGCCGAGCCAGGAGCTTCCAGGGCGCCAAGGCGGGTGAAGACGCTGCGGGAAACAAAAGCAAAGAACAACACTTCTCCGGAGAAAACCCCACCTCCTGACGCTCTCAGGGGAGGTGAGCAGGGGGAGGGCGAGGCTCGGCAGGAGGAGGAATTCCCCCCTACTGCGCCCCACAATGGGCCCAGCCTGAGCCTGCATTTGCAGGGGGACGCCGGAAAGGGGGGGAGGGGCCGCTCAGCTGTAGGTGAAGCCCCTCGACCCGGATGTGGGGGCTCCCCAGAATGAGCCATGCTCCTGCGGGTGCCCTGAGGCTCCCCGTTCCTCCTCGGTGGGTGGGCACCCCACATTGCACCCTTGAAAAAGCGAGTCCAAGCCGACACTTCCCTTTTCTGCTGCAAAAGAATCTCTGGCCTCCGAATGGCTGAGTTAGGGAAAAGGATCCCCTGCCCTTTGACCTTGGGGGGGGGGCACAGGTCCCGCCCCACTGGGAGATTGCTCGGTGCAGGGGGCTGGGGGCAGGCGTGAGGCAGCTGTACCCCATTAAGGCCAAAGACAGAGTTCCTGCTCGCCCAGGGGTTCGGGGCTGCCCTGGTGCCTGCAGGGGCGGAGGGGGGGAGGGCACCCCGGAACCAGAGCCCGGCGGAGGTGGTGGAGAAGAGAGCTAGAAAGTCCACAGAAACCATCGGGGTGCAGCCCCGCCCCCCTCAACCACAGAGGCTCCCCGCGGGGTGTGTCCGCACACCCCCCTTCCTGTTCCCCACTATCTCTGGTGAGATTTCACCCCTGCCTCGCCGCACCCCAATATTTCTCACCCCTCCCAAAGACTGGGCTCGCCTGTGGTAGGTGAGAAGACACCACCTTGCTGTGGGAGAGCCCGTGAGTGACCCCCGTGTGCTATGACAGGACCCCAAACTGGGGGGAGAAGGGACCCCCTCTCCTGACTCTGGAGCCCCTGAGAATCAAGATGTGGGCGGGCCTGGTTTGCCCTGGGGCTCCCCGCCCTCCCGGAGGACATCAGCGGCTGCTGGCAGAGTCAGCCCTCTCCAGTCGAACAGCACCAGCCTGGGTCCCGGTGCCCTCCCATCCCCCTCTCTGTGTCTGTCTCCCCCCAAGCCCCCCCTCTGTGTCTGTCTCCGTGTGGGTGTGTCTGTGTCCTCCACCTTCTTAGGAGGACGCCATCACCAGGGAGGCCCAGCCTGAATCCCGGTGACCTCTAGATGACCTCAGCTAATGACCTCTGCAGACCAAATCAGATCAGTTCTGAGCTCCCTCTTTGGAGGTCTGGGGCCACCTTCCCACTCGGCCTCGCGTGGCCACTGGCCCCTCCAACACACACAGGGGCCTGCTAAGCTCCTCACTGGCCCAGGGCTCCTGCCTGGGCTCAGGGGTGGCCAGTGGGTGGTGACCTGGCCCTTGTCAGGCCTGTGGAGAGAGGGGGGTAGGGGGAAGGAGCTGGAGGGAGGGGAGGGGAGAGAAGGGGAAGAGGAGGAAGAGGAGATAGATGAGGAGGAAGGGACCCGGAGGGGGAGGGGAGGGGGGACCAGGGATTGGGGCCTGTTGGCCTGAGTCAGAGGTCCTTGGGGTGGGAGGAGCTGGAGACAGGGCCTGATAAGAGCCCAGGGGACCAGGAGGGGGCGGGGACGGGCCCTGCTCTGCAGGCCCAGGCTGGAGTGGGTGCCGGAGCAGAGGGAGGCATGCGCCCCCTCCCCCCAGGGAATGCTCAGCGCTGGCAGGACTGTGAGTCTCTGCGCCCCGCCCCTGCCTGGGAGGGCCCCTGGCTCTCCCCAGAGCCGCCCTCCCCGCACCTGAGCGCCCAGGGGAGCCCTGGAGCAGTCCAGCCTGGCCTGCGGCCCGGCCCTGCGGTCAGCCCAGAGCCGTCTGCGCGATGCACCGTGCCCTTTGCCTGGGACGTGTGTTCAGGCGTCTCCCAGGCGTCAGCTCGCTTCTGAGCAGACGTGCGGCCTCTTGAGCACACGTAGAGCTCTGTTGTGCACGCGCACGCGTGCAAGTAGCGATCCGTGCTGGCGTCTCCGTGCACCTGCACGCTGCCGCGTTTGTGCTTGTTCTGGTTGGTCAGACACCGGTGTGCGGCATTGAAGCACGATGACCGGGTGACCGGGTGCAGCACGATGAAGCCGGCTGGAGCCCGGCGACCTGAGACACGGCCCAGGGGGCTCGGCAGCCCGTGACCGGCGGACTCAGCCTGCCGGTCCGCAGCCCACTTTCCCCTTGAATCGCCTCGTCCGTCTTCCGTCACGTCAGGCCTGGCACTACTGCCCTGACAGCCCACCGGGCACCAGCGCAGGTGACCGGTGTTCACGCCCTTCACTGCCTGTTGGCGGCGCTCGGCCTGGGACGGGCATCCGCCGAGTCAGGCCCCGGGCCGAGACGCGGCCGCTCGCCAGCCTGGGGGCCCGGCTGCCTTGTGCGGCTTCCAGCGCCCGCGTCTCTGTCTGCCCGGCCCGTGGCCCGCG
>PVHY01035112.1:0-10006 GCA_004024945.1 Uropsilus gracilis
TATGGTGTGTGGGGGTGCGTGTGTGATATACAGTGTGTGGTGTGGTATGTATGGTGTGTGGGGGTGCATGGTGTGTGGTGCGTGTATGGTATGTGTGGTATGGTATGTATGGTGCATGGGGGTGTGTGGTGTGTGTATTATGTGGTGTATGTGTATGGGGGTGCGGTGTGGTATGTGGTATGTATGGTGTGTGGGGGTATATGGTGTGTGTAGTGTGTGGTTTGTACGGTGCATGTGGTATGTATGTGGGGGGATGTGAGTGGTGTAGGTGGTGTGTGGTATGTATGTGGGGGGGTGTATGGTGTGGGGTGTGTATGTGTGTGGGATGTGTGAGGGGTGTGGTGTGTGCTTTGCACAGTGTGTGGTATGTATGTGGGGGGATGTGGGTGGTGCGTGTGGTGTGTGTGGTATGCATATGTGGAGGGTGTGGGGTGTATGGGCTGTGTGTGGGGAGTGCATAGAGCATACACAGAGCATGCAGTTTGCCTTGTTGACAATGTTTTGTCATTAGTTGTAAAGTGTCTGTGACATAAAGTCACCTCCTGAGCCATCTGTGTGCTGTCGCGAGTGTATTCACACCGCTAGCCACCAGCTCCAGGCCTTCTTCTAGTTAAACTGAACCCCAACCCCACCCCTCAGGAGCTGGGCTCCCCTCCCTCCGATTCCGGGTGCCATATGACCTGAGTCTTCCTGGCCTGGGCCATCTCACCCAAAGGCCAGCCAGGTGGTCACCGCGTGGCCCCAGGCTCCCACCCATGGTGCGGGTGCTGCCAGCCAGGGTCTCACATCCCAGGCTCCTGGGGCCTGGACGCACGCCCTGGGCTGCTGTATGGGTGCCGCTGTGGACACGGGGGCAGTAGGGGTCTAAGCACCCTCAGGTTCCCTGGCCACACCTGGAGGTGCTCTCCGGGGCCAGTGTGGCCTCCGTGGACTGTGCCCTCCCCTAGGAACAGAACCGGGCGGGCTGCGGGGTCTCTGCGACCTCCCGGTGCTGGCGCTTGCACTGCTTTTGCACCCTGGACTCCCCGGCCGCGGGGTGCGGGCTCAACTTCGGGGTGCAGGCTCGGCTTCGGGGTGTGGGCTCGGTTTCGGGGTGCGGGCTTGGCCGCGGGATGCAGGTTCGGCTTCGGGGTGCAAGCTCAGCTTCGGGGTGTGGGCTCGGCTTTGGGGTGCAGTCTCAGTTTCGGGCTGCGGGCTTGGCTTCGTGGCCCCCGCGCCTGGCGGGGTCAGCGCCGTCCGAGGACCATCCGTGGTCTCTGGAGCAGCGTCTGCGTGACTCCTTCCTGGGCCTTGAAACTGGGCGCGTTTCTGTGTCGAGCTGTAGGGTTTCTCTGAGGGGGGCTTGAAGCCGTTTTCTAGGGCGTGTCTACTGGACCCCCAGTTCCGCGGGATGGTGCGGCTCCTCTGAGCGAAAGGGGGCCAGAGACCAAGCCCCCGCTGGCTTCCAGCCTGGTTCCCTCGCCCTAGGGCGCCTGAGGTGGGGGGGAGCAGCGCCGAGAGGGAGCGGGGAACCCGGAGTGGACCCACCCGATCCCAGACCTCGGGCAGGACCCTCGCAGTCCAGGGCTGCCGCCCCCAAGCCCGCGGGTCCTTGATCCCGCTCGGCCCAGCGTGGGTCCAGCGTGGGCGTGGCCAGGGCCGAGCTGGCGTCCGGAGCCCCCAGGGCTGCGCCCGCCGGGCGGCCCGCCGACCTACTCGGGTGCCCGCGCCAGCCGCGGGGCCTGGGCTGTTGGGCGTTGGGCTGGGCTGGGCGCCTCCGCGGGTTGCAAGCAATTATGAAGCCGTTTAGAGACAATGATGCTGGCCGAGATCCGCCGCTGAGCGACGTCCTCGGCCTTAATCGCTCATCTCCCCGCGGGTCCCCCGGGGTGTCCTACTCTGTCCCCAAGCAACCGCCCTTGAGACCGTGTGGGGGGTGCGCGCCGCCTTCAGCCGCCCCTCAGCGGCTTGTTTCTGTGTTTGCGCTCTGGCTGGGGAGGTCCTCGTTTTCGTTTAGCTTTTAAGTACATTTCCCACCGAAGTGATTCTGATGCGAAGCTCTTCGCTGCTTAATGAGGATTTTCATGGGTCTGTGTCACGTCAGTGTCTTAATTATACGCGTGGACGATAAACCCTGTCTCGCGCGTGAGGGTGGGAAGACACCCAGCCTGAGTGCCCGTCGGAGCGCTTCACTGGATGCTTCCGTTTATAAACATGCCAGCATGGCAAAGCAGCCCAGTCTCAGCCTCCCACCCCCACCCCCACCCCAAGGCCCTGGAGCCTGGCTGGGGCTCGCAGAGATTTTCTCTGTGACCTTCGGAGCTGACAAGCCCCTCAGGCTGAAATCAGGTCAAAGAGGGACACAAGTTGCCAACCGGAAAGCCATAGGCGAAAAGGCAGCGTATAAAATGTGGCTTCTGCGGCCCTGCTTCCCACCAGATCCATCTCACCCTCGCGGAGCCGTGGCCGGACCAAATCAGTTCAAACGGCAGGGTTTTGTTTACAAGGGAAGTTAACCAGGAAAGCAAAAAGTCCTCAGAGCCACAAGTGGCCGTTACCTTACCCCAGGCACCATTTTCAGTCCCAAAGACACTTGTCCAAGACGGTGCCCTTTGCCCCTCCCAGCCTGAGCAGGCACTCTGCCAAGTCCAGTCTTGCTCTGGCGTCTTCGCTTCTTCTCTCTGCAGTGTTCTGAGCTGCTCCGCTTCTCCGAGGCTCCTCAGACTTCTGCCACAATGGCTGATGCACAAACGAGCTTTCCCCATCCCTGGCATCTCCAGGGACCAGCTCACGATGCCGCCTTGCTGCGGGGCCACACTCTCCACACTGGCTACTCTTCTGCCAGCCACCCTGGCTCCTCGCCTCCTCCAGCTCACTCTTCAGGGGCTGCCCCTGGTCAGGCCACGTGGACCTGTTCCCTCCGTCTGCCATTCTCATCTCTCCTCCTCTTCTTTTCCCCCCTCTCCTTGCACCTTCCTTTAATCTGCCTTTTGGCGCGTCTCGCTTCTTCTCGTGCATCTTTCTCACAGATCCCACACACCAGGGTATTTGGGCACCAATGCAATTTTCAGCTGTGTCACTACCCTGTATCAGGGCACGAGAGCTCCTTGAATTTGGGGAGAGGCTTAGAGAAGGAGGGGGGCTGCAGGCAAGTACCTGCCAGTCTGGGAGAGGAGGGGCCTGGTGGGTGTGCCTCGGAGACCCCCTCACTGCTGATCCAGACTGGCCTTGGCCGCTGAGCGAGACCCCTGCTGACAGGCAGTTTGAGTTCTTCTCAGAGAGAACGTGTGTCGTCCTCAGAGGAGCCTCTCCGGCACCCCCACTGTGCGCCTGGGCCCTCTGCTCCCCTCCCCCAGACCCCGTGGTGTTGGGTCCACAGGTTCTCACAAGCCTGTGCGACTGACGGGTTTCCTGCCCGTGACACCCTCGGGCCTTTGCCCTTCGCGCTGATAAGCGACATCTGGTCTCTGGCTGAGCAGCCCCCTCGTGCGGACTGAGCACCCTCCTCGCTGCGCTCCAGCCACCCATGATCCTGGGCTGTGTGAGCAGCGCTGGACTTCCACAGCTAGACAAGGTGCCGGTGAGCTGAGGTTTCATGCGGGGGGCAGGGGAGGGGGGCGTGGGGGGTGGGGTGTTGCTGGGCCCTAAGGTTTTTTAAAGGTTTAGTTTTTGAAAGGCAAATGCAGAGGGTGTCCCAGCATGCCTGGCTTAATTCCCCACGCCAGCGTGACCGGTTTCTCTGCATCCTCTCCCCAGCACTTGCTGCATTTTTGAAGAACATGCACCGTTCTCATGGGTGTGGGGTGGGGGGTCCCCTGTGGTTCTGAATGCACCACTCTTACGGCACAGTTGTGGCGTTTCCCAACTGTCTGTTGTCCACAGTCATCCTGGGTGTCCTGTTTGATGAGCTGTCCAGCTCTGCTGTGCACTTATCAAACCAATTGTTAGTCTGCTGTTGAATCCTGTTGGTTTCTTACATGTCTTGCATATTAACCGCGCTCCACTATGTGACATGCAGACATTTTCTCCCACTCTATAGAACATCTACTTACTCCACTTTTGATTTCTTTTGCCGTGTACAGGGTTTTTATTTATTTGTTTGTTTGTTTGTTTATTTTTTTTTGAGACTAGGTCTCGCTATTTTTGCCTGTGGAACTGCAGGTTCACATTGCCCAGGGTACCACGGACTCAAGCAATCCCCAGCCTCAGCTTCCCAGATAGCTGGGATTATAGGCGCGCGTCACCACGCCCAGCTATATTTTTTGGAACTAGGTCTCACTACATGCCCCCGGCGGGACTCAAACCACGATCCCTGGCTCTGGCTGCAGCTTCCTAGGCTGCCACTTACAGACATGCGCCACCGTGCCCGACCCTGTGTACAGGCTTTTAAGCGTGAGGTCCTCCCTGGGGTTGGGGCTCCAAAAACTCCTTTATCATTGATGTCACGGAACAAGTCGCCAGTGTTTTCATGCATGTATTTTACTGTTTCAAGGGTTACATTTGTATCCATTTATATATTTTATATATTATGTATTATATATTATACATTTATATCTTTACCAATTTTTAAATTTTATTTTCATTCCTAAAATTAGAGACTGATACGGTATCGTTCTTTTCCTGTGTCACCCCGTTTCCCTGGCACCATTTGTTAAAGATGTTCTCCTTTCTCCACTGTGTGGTCCCAGTATCTGCTTTGCTAGAAACTAAGTATGGCTGTGTACATGGATTTATTTCTGAACATTCAGTTCTATTCCATCGAGTCACGTATCCATCTTTATTCTAATACCACATTATTTTAACTACTCTGGCCGCGTAGTATAAAGTCAGGGATGTGCTGTTTCCTCTTCCTTTATCTCGAGAGTGCCTTAGCTGTTCATGCCCTTTTATGGTTCTATATGAATGTCAGTGTCTTTGTGCAGCAGCTCTGGGAACTACTGTCAGTACTGTGTTGGGGATTGCTTCAAGTCTGCCGATGGCCTTGGACACGCAGTCGTTGGTGGCATGCTGAGCTTCCACCTCCACGAGCCGGCACGTTCCCGTGCCCCTGTGTCACCCCTCATGCTTATAGTAAAAACTTGTAGTTTTCCTAGTGTAGGTCCCTTTGCCTCCTTGGTCAGGTCCATTCTGAGGTATTGTGTTGTTTCTGGAACAATTGTGAGTGAAATTATCTTCTTAATCTCTTTTCTTCTTCATTGTTTTTATGTGTAAATACCACAGCTTTTGTATGTTGCTTTTATAACCCAACATTTTGCTGCTTTCATTTATGGTTTCTAATGACTTTATAGTGGAGCTTTTAGTGTTTTCTGTAAATAATATATTGTCTATGAATAACGGTGGTTTCACTTATTTTCAGATTTGAGTTCCTTTTATTTTCTGCTGTCTGATGCTCCAGTAATATGAACTTAAACAAAACCAGGAATAGTGGGCATCCTTGTCTTATTCCTGATCTTAGAGGGAAAGTTCTCAGTTTCTTATCATTAATGTAGTCGCAGTTGGTTTGTTATATAACACATTGTCAAGGTAGAGTTTGTCTATTCCCATCCTGTTTAGAGTTTGTATCCTAATTGGGTGTTTAATCTTATCGAATACCTTCTCTACAGCTATTGATAAAATCATGAGTTTTATCTTTAGTTGATGTAAGCATTACATTAATTGGATTATGTATATTAAACCCTCCTTGCATCCCTGGAATAACCCCCCCCCCCAAATCATGATATATAATCCTTATATCACTTTTTTGGTTACTAGTATTTTGTTGAAGATTTTTGGCATCAGTGTTCCTCAGGGGTCCTGGTCTATGATTTTCTTGTGCTGTCATTATCTGGTTTCAATATTACGGGAACTTGGACATTGTAAAATAAACAGGGAACACACACCCCCCTTCTTGCATTTTTAGAAATAATTTGACCAAGATGAGTACAAGGTCTTTAAAAGTTTGATACATTTTGTTTGTTAACCTGTCTAGCTTCTATTCAGGGAGAGGGTTGCGATTTTTCATTGCTGTTTCAATGCCCATACTGTGATCACTGTATTCTACTCATTGCTTTCTTCCTTGGTAAATCTTGGTAAATTATATTGATCTAGGATCATCAGTTTCTTCAAGGGTATGGAATTTATTAATGTAATCTCTTACGATCCCTTGCATTTCTGTACCATCTGTGGTAATATCTCCCTTTATTTCGGATTCTGTTTGTTTTCTTTGTTACCCTTGTATAAGGTTATTGATTTTGTTCACTTTCTCTAAGAACCTGTTTAGAGTATCTTTGTTTCACTGGCCATTTGTG
The DNA here is from genome assembly GCA_004024945.1 of Uropsilus gracilis. NCBI lineage: Eukaryota > Metazoa > Chordata > Mammalia > Eulipotyphla > Talpidae > Uropsilus > Uropsilus gracilis. The sequence continues at coordinate 6,267 of PVHY01035112.1, forward strand.
TAGATCTCTTGCTCTCTGTTTTATTTATTTCCACTCTTTTCTATTTTCTTTTTTCTAACTTTAGGTCTTACCTGTTCATTTTTCTCAAGTTGCTTTACGTATATTATTAAATTGCTTGTATGGGATTTCTTGAGTGTGGGCCTGCACTGAAACCATCCATCCTGCCAAGACTACTTTTGCAGTGTCCTGTAGATTATGGTAGCTTGTATCTTCACGAGTCATGAGTTATCATTCTTTCCCAGAGTGGCAGAGTCCAGAGCAGTGCAGGACGACAAAGACTGCTCAAAGCCCAAACCATCGGCGCAGTGAGAAGCCTAGAGGGACGGTGCCACATGACTTTCTCTGGAGGAGAAGTCAAGATGCAGCCCTTAACCATGAGGTGATCTCACTCTTACGGAGGCGCAAGCAGAGGGCAAGGCTCAAAGAAAGCTGGCAAGCAAGCGGGGAATGCACAGATGGGTGGGAGATGCATAAACTCCCGGGGTGGGTAGGGCTGACTGGCCAGAAGCAGCACCGGGACCATCGTGCTGTGTCCCTCCATGCTGCCGTCTAGAGCCACAGCTAAAGCAACTAGCGAGGGCCTCTTCCAGGATGTTGGCCCTGAGCAGTCCCTTATCTCAGCTGTCTGTATTCTGGGAAAAAGACACAGGGCAGACAAGGTAGAGAACAGACTTGCATCCCCACGAGGTATTTTCTGAGGATGTTCCCTGTGCACTTGGAAGCAGTGTGCAACACTTTTGGGGTTGAGTGTTCCATAGATATTTTGCAAACCTGTTTGACGGAGCTTCTCCAACAGGACTATTGTTTCCTTACTCATTCTCTTTCTTGTTCCGCTCATGGTTGTAAACGGAGTACTGAGATCCTCTGGTGCTGTATTGTGGCTGGAAGTCATTTTATTTCTGTAATTTTCTTAAGTATTTTAGTGTGGCAACATTTTGGAACGTAAATTTGATATTTCATCTTGTTGTATTCAGCCCTTAATCACAATGTACTATCTGTCTCTTTTTATAATTGGAAGTCTGTTTTTCTGGTGTTGGCACAGCTATTCCTGATTTTTCTCGTCGTTTGCTTATAGTAGAGTCTTTCAGCCTTTATTCTAAATCCGTGCTTTCCTTTTTTGGCAAATGGGTTTCCTGTAAACAACGGAGATGGGACTTTGTCTTGAAAACCATTCAGCGCCTCTGTAACTGGTGAATCCCCGTTGTTTACACTTAAGGCAATTCTTGAGATGTATGTGCTCACGACCATTTTGGGGTGTGTGGGGTTTTCGTCTTTTTAATTTTTTGATGTCTTTTGTTTTTGTTTAGTACTTCTGCGTGTCTTATCTGTCACTTCTATTGGCTTCGGTTTGAAAGTCCTGCTGAAGTTAGTATAGGATGGATTATTTACGGACAATCTGGCTCACACTTGTTCTGATGGACCAGCGTTACTCTCCTCACCCTCCACATTGGATACGCAAGCTGCTTCTTGCCTCTACAGGTGTCACTGATAGACTGATAGACCGTCATGACCTTTGCACAGTTCTTGGACACTTGGGACGATACATTCCTCTAGCTCTCGCTTTCCAACTAAGTTCATTCTTCCTCTGTCTCGAAAGTTAATCACGCAGGACAGAGGCCCTGAGGCTGGAAATACTTCCGAGTGTTCTCTTATCTCTGCATCAGCTTCTTACCTGTGAGGCATCTGCCGAGAAGTCCCTGGCAGTCCAGTTGGTGTTCCCTTTGGGTTACCCTTTTAATAGTCTGTTCTTGTCACTGGTTTCGACGGTCCTACTGTGATGTGTCCCGTAGGGTGTCTGTCTCTGTTTTGTTTGGAACTCTTTAGACCTGCTGACTCAACACTTCGGTTTGTTCCCCATGTTGAGATGGTTCTCTATGATTATCCCCTTAAATATTTCTTATATATCATTTCTCCTTCTGGGACCCCCAGTACAGATGTTATCTCTGTTTAGGTTACCCCAGGGAGCGCTTACACTATTTCCACGTTTCCTCCTTGTTATAGTTGTCTCTCCGACTTTGTGCTTTTGAACTCACCGGTTCTCTCCATTGCTTGTATTTGTCTGGTCTTAGACCCTTTACTGTACTTGTAATTTTGTCACAGTGTTTTCAGACCCGGCGGTCCCAGTAGTGATGCTGTCGTATTTCCTCGGTGTTTATTGCTCCCGCTTTTTATTACCCGTTTTCATCTTTATTCAGTCAGGACTGTGATTACCTTAAACTCCTCGTCGTCACGTCTCAGTTCTGCTGGTTAGAGACGTCTCTTGGGATGGTTCTGGTTCCAGCATTTATGACCTGTTCCCTCTTCTTCTTCTTCTTGTTTGGTCCCATGGGCTGTGAGAGGGTTTGGCCCTCAGGTGGCTGCATCGCACTGGAATGACACGGGCTGCCGGCAAGGGGTAGCCGGAGACAGGAAGGGGGGCAGTAGGGCCCAAGGGTCACCCCTAGGGATGCTGGGATCCAAGCCGCCCGGTGCTGCGGGTCCCAGAGCCGCCTGGCGGGCCCCTCCTCCAGACGCCTCCTCGCCAAAGAGTCCCGTCAGGCCTCGCGCCAGCGGCGGCGTCCGGGCTGCGGCTGGGCGCCCGCGGTCCGGAGTGGACGTGGCTGAGGCGGGCGCTCTGCTCGCCGGTGCGGAGACGCTGCGGCTTCGCCTGTCGCGACGGCCCAGATGCCTGGACTCTGGCGAGTGCCCAGCTGCCTCCTCGCTGGGTTTGGTCCCTGACGCGGCAGGCCGGGCTCCAGGCCGCAGGCTGCAGCTCGCCCTGGGGAGACGCCGGCGACACGCGGGCGCGCCCTCCCCGCGGCTCTGGCTCCCGGGCTGTGTCGGAACCCCAGGCTCGTCACGCCGCCCCTCTGCCGCAGCCCGTCCGGGGCGCACCCCCCGCGCCCCGCCCCGCCCCCGCCCGTGCGGCCGCGGGAGCCCCCAGCCCGCGGGAGCCCCCATGGGCGTCTGCGCGGCACAGCCGTCCCCTCCCGGCCTGGCGCCTGCAGACACTCAGTCCCTGCGGCCATGGGCCAGACGCGCCTCTCCTCCCGCCCCCTCCAGGCTGCAGCTTGGCACGCGCCGACGCAGGCGGGCGCTGACGCACGCACGCACGTCTGGCGCTGACGCAGGCCGACGCTGACGCAGGCCGGCGCTGATGGACTCATGCATGTCAGTCCTGACGCACGCCGGCGCCGACGCACGCCGGTGCTGACGGATGCACGCACGTCCGGCGCTGACGCACACCTCTGACGCACGCCGGCGCTGACGCACGCCGGCGCTGATGGACGCCGGTGCTGATGGATGCACGCACGTCTGGCGCTGACGCATGCCTCTGACGCACGCCGGCGCTGACGCACACCAGCGCTGATGGACGCACGCACGTCCGGCGCTGACGCACACCTCTGACGCACGCCGGCGCTGACGCACGCCGGCGCTGACACACGCCGGCGCTGACGCACACCAGCGCTGATGGACGCACGCACGTCCGGCGCTGACGCACGCCGGCGCTGATGGACACCGGTGCTGATGGATGCACGCACGCCGGCGCTGACGCACGCCTCTGACGCACGCCGGCGCTGACGCACGCCGGTGCTGATGGACGCACACACGTCCGGCGCTGACGCATGCCTCTGACGCACGCCGGCGCTGACGCACGCCGGCGCTGATGGACGCACGCACGTCTGGCGCTGACGCATGCCTCTGACGCACGCCGGCGCTGACGCACACCAGCGCTGATGGACGCACGCACGTCCGGCGCT
>PVHY01035140.1:0-10025 GCA_004024945.1 Uropsilus gracilis
CCCTCCCCATCCCTCCCCCACCCCCACCCCCAGAAACCACCATTTCCATCTCTGTCTTCAGGGATTTGCCTGGGCCGAGTGCCTGGGGTGAGAGGAACCGTTCAGTGAACATCCTGAGCTTCATGTTCTGGGTTCATCCATGTGGTGCATGCCCTTGGTTTAACATAGGACCTTCCCACCATCCAGGGTTTCAGTCTGGGTCGTGGGGGTAGTGGGGGGCAGTGGCCAGGTGAACCTGACACTGGTTGTCCTGGAGGGGCTGCTGGGCCTGGTGCCAGTGCTCCTGCCAGATCCAGGATGAAAGGGCACAGCCTCTGGGCATGTCAGTTTTACTGAGTAAATATTGTAGAACAGTCTACATTAAAATCAACATAAACTTATCAGGAGGGAGAATGCAAAACACACATGAATTTTTCACTCAAAACTGGGACTTGAAAGAAATCCTGTGCCTGGGGCAAATTCCTTGCACCCTCTGGGCCTTGGGGGGAGTTGAGAAGCTCAAGGAAGCCCAGGCCCATGACCCTGGGGGCTGGCCTGGGGTCTGGCTTGCTTTGACCCCAAGTCACTGGAAAGCCAGGGAGTGAAGGGGCAGCTGGAGGGGCCCGTGGCCTACAGGGATGCTGGGGCCCCCTACACCCTACTCTTATTTAGGTCTTAGAAACCCAAGGAGACAAGATTATTGCCAACTTGGGGAGCTCCAAGTCACACTACCACGAATCAGAGAGGCACGCCCTCTGTCAAGGGACCTGGAACTCAGCATTATTTGTCTTGGATTCAAGTCCCACTTGGGCCCTAATGATGTTCTCTGAGGCAGCGAGCGGCCACAGGAGGCCAGCTTGGGTCTGGCCCTGGGGAGGCCCCGGAAATGCCAGCATCCGCCACCAGGGCCATGTCCTGAGCCAGTGTGTTCCACAGTCATTCAGCCTGAGAGATGAGCACCGGAAAGTTGCCCGTTTAATTTAATTTATTTCAATTTAATTTTAATTTAAGCTATTCCACATTTGCTCCCCCAGCTATCTTTCTTCACTCCTGAGGTTGTTAAATTATTGCAGCTCATGAAGAAAAGGAAGAAGGGGAGGAAGGAAAAGGATCACAGAGCCCCGTGTGTTTCCTGGAGACCCTCAAGATCTGACAAGCTGGGAAGGGTAGAAAACCAGCTCCTCTGATGGATCCAGAGCCCTCTTACCCACTCCCAGAGTGAAAACAGAAAAGATGCTATTAACTTAGTGAGCATCTGCTATGTGCCCAACCTCCTTACCTCATTGATTCTTTGTCACACTCCTCAGGATAGCTTTATTCCCATCTCTCAGATGAGAAAACTGAGGCTCTGAAGTCAAGTGTTTGGGCATACTAGGAATGGAGGCCAGCTGAGACTAGGATCACTTGAGTCCGCAGGTTCAAGACCTGCCTGGGGCAACATAGTGAGACCTAGTCTCAATAAATAGCTGGGTGTGGTGATGTGCACCTGTAATCCCAGCTACCTAGGAGGCTGAGGAAGGGGATTGCTTGAGTCCGTGGTACCACGGGCAACGTGAGCCTGCGGTTCCCTAGGCAATATAGTGAGACCTAGCCTCAAAAAAAAAAAAAAAAAAAAGTTGTTCGGACATAGATAAACAGTCTCAGTCCAGACAACAGGGAAGAGGGACTGGGAGAGGGAACAGGGAAGAGTGTGTCCTTATGCATGGAAGCTGCCCTCTCTGCTTCAGTTTCCAAATCAGAAAATAGAGAGAGAATAATCATACCTAATAATTTTACCAGTGTATTAGCTTCAAGAAATGAAAGGCAAAGGAAGATTTCAGAAAGAACTCCATATGCTGGAATACTGAAAAGATTGTTCTTTTAGGATTAAAACTTAGACCTTGGAAAATGAAATCAGACTCCCTTTTGGGACTGGCCTTCAAGAATGAACCCTTTGGGAAGTCATCTAGTTGTATAAGGGAGCCAAGGACTTTCCCTGTTAGGGAGACAGGGAGGACAGATACCTGCCAACTTGAGGCTAAACTCCAAAGTGGAAGTTTGGCCTATGCTCCCTTTCTCTCATCGCTGGAAGAACCCTTGCAAAGGGAGAGAGACTAAAAAAATGAAAATCTAAAGCCTAGAAAATATCTTTCTTTTCACCCAAAACCCCAGGGCCTTTGCACTGGTTGCTTCTTCTACCCAGAACACTGTTCCCCAAATAGTCATGTGGTAGGCACCACCCTGTATTTTAGGAGAATATCTAATTACCCCCTTCTCAGTGAGGCCTTTCCTGACCAACCTGTGTAAAATTTCCCCCAACCTGACCCTCCCCCCCAAATCTCAGCCCCTTGCCCTGGGTCAGTACTCCACCTCCCCCACCTGGGCAATGCCCCTTCCAATGTGCTCTGTTACGTACAGTTATGTGCTGCTCAGTGACAGGGACATGTTCAGAGAAATGTTTCGCTAGGCAACGTTGTCACGATGCAACGTTAGTTGTCGATTTTGTACCTGTGGGGACTGTGAGGAACAAAACAGCAAGAGATTAAATCAAGCACGACGGAAAATCATGTTCCAGAGAGAGGCGAGTGCCACAAGGTGTGTGAGGCCACTGCTAGGCAAACACTACGATGTCCCCAGACCATGCAGTTTGGGGACCTCTGGGTAGGCATGGTCAGTCCTTAACCAAAAGTCATTGTGCGGCTCCCCACTAGAAAACAAGGGTCTCACAGGCCAGGGATCTTGTCTTTTATTTACAGCGGAACTGCCGGTGCCCGAAGGTGGTGCTCGGCACATAGTATGTGCTCAATAAATGCAGAATGGAATTCAGTGGGAGCATTTGGTCCTCAGAGATAAAAAGCAGGCAGGGAAATATGGTTGGGGGAGGGGCTGGCAGGCCCAAATTGGAGTGGGCTTCAGAAGCACAGCCTGGGATAGATGCTTGGGGACTGCGTGAAGGAACAGTGCGGTATACACCTGGCTCTGGATGAACACTGCCCAATCTTCAGGAAAGTCATCTCCATCCCCTTCCCTGAGGCTGCCTTTAAAAGGCATTAGTAGCACCATTTGCTTCTCATTTATGGTGGTTTTGTTTTTTTTTTTGAGACTAGGTCTTGCTATTTTTGCCTGTGGAACTGCAGGCTCTTGTTGCCCGGGATACCACAGACTCAAGCAATCCCCAGCCTCAGCTTCCCAGGTAGCTGGGATTACAGGCGCACACCACCACGCCCAGCTATTTTTTTGGAACTAGGTCTCACTACGGGCCCCAGGCGGGACTCGAACCGCGATCCCTAGCCCCCGCCGCTTCATAGGCTGAAGCTTACAGGCATGAGCCACCATGCCCAGCCTTTCATTTATGTTTTAGACCAGAAAGGGACATACAGGAAAATGCCTGGGATCAACTAAATGCACTACCAAATGGGGTGAATCTTAAAAAAAATATACAGTAACAGTCACTGGCCAGTGCGATGACTCTGGCATCTGCTGGGCCCCTTGGCTCTCCCTGGCCCTGGGACTCTGGCCGCTGTGAGTGACCAACCAGTGCAGCAGAAACAGGACGTGTGAAGGCTGCCACCCAGGTGTGCCCCATCCACCTACCAGCACTCCAGCCTACTTATCTTAACAGGCTCCTCGCTCTCCCTCTGCTCCTGCTGCGCTTTTGATTGATTAATAAGCCAAGTCATTTGAGAATTTTCTGGTCTGGGAGCCTTTCTGCTCTGTAAGGACCAGCCTGGCTGTGCACAGAGGCAATCTCCCCCTGAACAGTGGCGACACTCCCCTATGCCCCTGGGGAGGGAGGGCTTGGTGGGACACAAAAGCAAGGGCCATCTCGCTTTGTGGGTGCGGCCTGGCCCTTGCCAGGATGCCTACACCCTGTCTCTCTTCCCAGATGCCCCTCTGGCCAAGTGGCCTGGACATTCCGAGGGCAGGCCTGAATCCCTGCCCTTGACCCTGGGTGCACCTTGAGGCTGGCCAGGCTGGAAGATGGCCCCGATGAGGACAGTGGAAGAGACATTATGTGGCTTCTGAGGTCAAGTCGTACAAGGTGCTCCAGCTTCTGTTCTCACTCTGGACGCCTATTCAGGTGCCATGGAGCCATCTGACTGCCATGCAGCAAAAAAAAAGCCCAAGCTAACACCTCAGCAGGGATTACACAGAAGGGCCCTCTGTGGGTGACAGCCTCAGCCAGCAGCAGTGACCAGACCTGCAGGGAAACTGGCTTGGAGCCCCAGCTCCCCCCCCCCCCCAATCTGGTAGGTGCAGCACACCTGCTGCAAAATAGTGGGGCGGGGATCAGATGCTGCTCTGTCTCCCTGCCAGGCCAGCTCCCTGCCAGTCCCACAGTGTGGGCATGCGCAGAGCACTGCCATTCTTGGCACTGTGTCTGGTTATGAGTGGCAGCCCAAACCTCCACCACAGGCCCGGCCAGCACCCCAGCTGCACCCAGTGATTCAGTGACTCTCACCTGGGGCACTGGCTTAGGGGTCAGGTGGCTCTTAGCGACCCGCCCCCCACACCAGCCTGCATGGTGCCTCCCTTGAGGTGCTGGAGGCCATCAGCTGGGCGAGAATGGAGAGCCACCGAGGACGGCTGGTCCACACGGAGCCATTTGCTGTTTCTCATCGATCTGTCTCTCTAGGGCCCTTCTCTTTCCTTCCCTTCAAAACCATCTTGAAAACAGCAGCCCCCCCCCCCCTCCTCGCTCCCATTTGCTCGGAGGCTGTGGGAGCCTCTCGGTTTCGGCCCATTTAGTTTGCCTCCAGGTCTCCCTGCCGGCCCTGTCCGTCCCCGGGGGAATCTCCTGGGCACTGCAGAGAAAACAGCTTTGTGGCTGTCCTTGGGCTTTGCTTCATCTCGATCTCGCAGGTCTCTGTCAAGCGATTTAGAGGGACTCTGGGATTTACTGAGGACCACTGAGGGGCATAGGTCGTGCGGGAAAGGGGGGCCAACATGGCCAGGTCCAAATCCAGCCTCATCACTCGCCCGCTGTGTGATCTCAGGCAAGAGATCACAACCCCCTGAGCTTCAGCCTCCTCGGCAGGATGTGGTGTCACGGAGCCTACGTCCTGTAGTGATCTCAGGCAAGAGATCACAACCCCCTGAGCTTCAGCCTCCTCGGCAGGATGTGGTGTCACGGAGCCTACGTCCTGGGGTGAATGGACTTGTGCACGCAGGGTGTGACTGGGTGCTGTGCCATGCTGCTCTCTGCTGCCAGCCTGATGGGGGATGGGTGCAGGTGGTTGGGATGAGGTTCCCCCACAAGGAGCTAAGTGCCTGGAGTCCTTCCTCCATGAAGAGGAAGGCACCTCACCTTAACATCCACTGCACACAACCTTCCTTGCTCCCCACTTTTTCCATCCATGTCTCCCCCTTTCATCGCCATGGTCCTAATGGGGGGAAGGATGATAGGGATGATAGGATGCTCCCCATTTTCCAGTGTCCTACTTCAGGTCTGTCAGCTAGGTGAGCTCCATACTCCAAGCTCCTCCTCCTCCTCCTCCTCCTCCTCCTCCTCCTCCTCTTCCTCTTCCCTCTCCTCCTCCCTCCTCTCTTCACCTCAACTCCTGCTGGGCTGCAGAGGGGAGCAGACCAGCTCTAGCTTGCAGAAATCACATACCTGCAGGAATCAGTTCCTCTCCACCCCCTATTTCTGAGTTGGGGGGGTTGGGAGCCCTGAGAATGGCTGCCCAGGAGGGGGCGCTCTCTGTCTGGGGACTACTTCCAGTCCAGCCAGGAAGGAGTGAAAAGTTGGTGAGCTTGGCCCCCACCAGGGAAGAGCGGCGAGCCCCAGCTTCAGTGGCCTCTGCCTCAGAGCCGGCTACTTAGAGAAGGGACAGAGAGGCAGGGGCCCGAGCCCACCCTCGTCTCATGCAAGCCTCACCGTGCGCCCAGATCCTCTCGACACTCCCTGAAGATTCTCCTCCCTCCCTCGTGGGATTGTCTGCTGGACAGCTTTGTGGACCTGTCCCGTTGAGACTTGATGCTGTGACTTGTTCGGTCATTCCCCATGTCACTCTGGCCGCCTCAGCCAGACCAGAAGCTTCCGGACGCCAGGGCCTGCATCATCCTGCCTGAATCCCCACAGCTCCTATTCTGGGGATGTGATGGACTGTCCACTGACTGACCGACCAGGAGGCCACCATGGAGACGTTGGGACCCTCATCCATCTCGAGAAGCTGGGAGTCCTGGTTGTGGGTCTCCTGGCCCATAAGAGCCCTTCTGGGCTGTGAGTCTTTGAGAGGAGCGGGGGCGGGGGGCACTCTCGGTCCCCTGTGGGCAGACAGGGCACCAGCTCGCCTGGCCCTCCTGACACACAGTTGCAGAGGAAGCACAGGCTGCAGGAAGAGGGAAGTTCTCCCTCCCAGGATCCCCTCTCCACAGACATGGCGCTCGCTATGCAGACGGGCAGGTGCAGGCTGGCCCCGGAAGGAGGTGTGATGATGACCCGTCATCGCCAGTCCTGGTCATTATCAGTCGTCCCTGGGGAGCCATCGCCACCCCCCCACCACCGGGCACCCTGCTTCTCACGGCTCACTGGTCCTCACACCCACCCAGGAGACAGCCTTTGATCACATCCCTACATTACAGACAAGGGAAGTGAGTCGCCCAGGTTGATGGGGACAGCACACAGCAACAGGTAGCCAAATCGATGCTGAGTGCCGGGTGCTCATCCTCCACCAGCCCATCAGCACCCTCTGGTGGCGTCACTTTCTGTCCCCTCTCCGGACTCAGTCCCAACCTGTTCATCTGTCTCCGGGACCTGTGTCTCAGGCAGCTCTTGGCAAAGTCCTGCCGGGTAACGAGCGCCCTCTGATGTCTCCATGACGTGCAGCAAGAAACACTTGGTCACATCTGGGGAGAAGTTGTAGTTTGGCTGCTTTTACCGGAGGCCGCTGGGTGCCAGACACCCTTTCCAGTCGGGCCCCAGATCTGGCCTCCCAGCAGGGAGACATGCGAGAGAGGTCGCCACTTCTGCTGTCTGGCTTCCTTCCACGGACCCCACAAGGATTCTGAAAGAGACAGTCACAGGGTTCAAGAGAGGAAGGTTGATTGGGGGTCAGGCTAGAGTCAGGGTGGCTTCCGCCCTAAGCTACGGTCTCTGCTTGGCAGGGAGGCTCCTGGTTCTAGGGGTTGGTCACCAGGTGGGGGAGCAGGGAACCAGGGTAGCAGGTACTGGCTGGCCAGGTCTGGGGAGCAGGGTCTCAGGGTCTTTGAGCCTTCACAGGGCCTCCCTGATTGCACATGAACCCCCTCCAGTGACAAGGTGACCTGCAAGAGGGAGGTGCCCAGCAAGGACCAGATTCCAGGGCCTGTAAACAAACACAGCAACCTCAGCGGGAATGAGGTCGCGGGTACAAGAGTTGAAGGGCTGGGGGGACACAAGCGAGGGGGTGACTATCTTTTCCCTGGGATGACTTGGGCTAGAGTGACACGCGAGACAGAGCAGGCAGAGAAGGGTATTCTAGAGGGAAGTGCCCATGGCTGAGGAGGGGAGGGGAGAGGGGTGGCGCTCCTTGTTGGCTGAGGAATGACACGGAGAGGGAGGAGGCTGGCTTTAGAAAGGGGAGGGCTGGGCCTCTCACTTTGAGACATTTTTTTTAAGTTGAGAAGTGGGCTTAAGGGGGGCAGGGCACTGAAGACAGGGGCATGTGGGGAGGCAGGTGGAGCTGGGTGGGGAGGGGGGGAGTGGAACTACTGTGGGGGGGGAGGGGCAAACAGTCTCCGTGCTGCCTGTGTCTGAAAAGCCCCAGAAGGAATATGTCCACAAGGCCCACACCCACACGCTCCTTGTTTTGCAGGAGGTGTTAGGAAAACGTGTTCCGTGGATGGCAGCGTAACTGAGACAAGTCTAGGCCCGACTCCTTATGCAGGGGAGGCTTTAGAGAACATCCCCCCCCCCACCCCTCCCCCTCCAAGTCCTTACTCAAGGCTTCATTCTTTGTAAGTTGAAACATGATTCTTTCTCCAGGAAGCCTCTCCAAGGGCCACAGGCCATGTCAAAAGGAGCCCAAGAGTCAAGGACTCTGCTTCCCCCCCCCCTCTCCGGTCAAGCACAAAGAGGTGGACCCCAGGGCCTTGCACTCCAGGCTCCTGAAGTGCCCAACTCCGACCCAGGAACTTAGAAATGCCCTGTGTCCTGACACCTGCTGGTGGCTGGGGGTGGGAGAGGGGGGCAGACGGGAAGCAGCTGGAGGCACGTGAGCCAAGGCCCACAGAGAGCCCCCTTGAGTCAGAGGAGCCTCCGCTTGTCATCCCACTGCGTGTGCTCCCCATGTCGACACCCCAGCTGGGCTCGAGGTGGGCAGCGCAGTGAACAGGCACCTGCCTGCAGACGGGAAGCCGGGGAAAGGAGGGCACCGCTACAGCAGGCGGCTTATTTTTAGCCCATTTATTGGCCGGGGCTTTGCAGACCAGGAGGCCACTCCTGCTCCTCGCTGATGCTGTTATTTCTCCCCATCAGAGCTGGGAATTGGTTTATTTTCCAGGCAGCCACCTCAGCACTGCCTGGTGCAGCGGCAGGCCCCAGGCAGGTTGCTGTGTGTCTATTATTTTAGATTGCCCATCTTATGGGGCATGAAATCATCTGGGGGGTGGGGGCGCGGCAATGTGTTTGGGCTTAGGCTGCTTTTGACTCCCCAGGGGGCAGCAGAGGGGGCAGCTGCAGGGGGGGTGCCAGCAGGGGGTTTTGACCTCACTGGGGCTCCCGCACTGCTCTGTCCTCAAGCCCTCCGGGGTGCCTCCGGGGTGCCCTGTGAAAGGCCGGTATGGGAACTGAGAGAGGGAGGCAAGGCACCCAGCTTCAGCCCTACTTCTGCCTTGGCTGGTGCCGCTGTGGATCCAGGCCTCCATGCTCCAAGAGAGTGAAGGTGCCTCAGTTTCCCTTTTCTACCAAGACAACCCCCCCACCCCCCACCCCCACCCCACCCCCGTCAGGGCCATGGTCCCTCTAGCAGTGAGCTTCAAGGGAGAATTCCTTGCTCCTGTCTGGTGACCCCTGGGGTTCCTTGGTTTGCTAGCATAACCCCAGCCTCTGTGTCTCCGTGCTGACGGGGAGACTGCACTGGCCCCAGATATGACTATGGACATTCAGGATATGTCACCATAAAAGATGCAGCTTTGATATATCCATTCCCTTAAGTTGTAGGCACTTGAAAAACCTGAAATGCAGAGAGAATCTTTCGCTGAATTCCCCTCATTTGATCTGTCCCCTAAAGGCAGATCCAAAAGAAGCTCAATATTTATCAGCCCTCCCTGGGAGTTCCACCAACCAGGGGGGAGGACTCTTGTCACAGGAGAGGAGATTAGAAGTGACACCACAAGAGGACAGACTTTGTCACAAAGGATCATCCCGCCCATCTGTTCCCCCATGGGCCTATTCATCTTTCCTGAAAATCATTTGTCTCTGCTAAGAGACCTACCACCCCCTCCCACTTTCCTATTAAAATGGTTTTTAATCCTGCATCCTAAATCACCTCAGGAAGTTACTGTCTTTCCCTTGTATACAAGAGATACCCTTCTGTTTGCTTCTCTCTCGAGAAGCTGCCTTCCATGACAGGGGTCTCAGAAAAGCACTCAGGAGGGGAGAGGGAAACGATTTTTCCTCTCCTGCACTGCTGTCTCACGAGACTCTCCCTGGGTCTCTCTGTCTCAAACCCCCTTCTCCTTTCTCTTATAAAGACACCTTATAAAGTCTTCTTTTATAAGGTCATCGGCTTTGGGGCCACACTGAACCCAAGATGATCTCATCCGGAGAGCCTTCCTGACTCAAGCAACTAAACGCCATCTGCAAAGACCTAGTCTCAGGGCCGGGCACGGTGGCTCGTGCCTGTAAGCTTCAGCCTATGAAGCGGCCGGGGCTAGGGATCGCGGTTCGAGTCCCGCCTGGGGCCCGTAGCGAGACCTAGTTCCAAAAAAAATAGCTGGGCGTGGTGGCACGTGCCTGTAATCCCAGCTACCTGGGAAGCTGAGGCTGGGGATGGCTTGAGTCCGTGGTACCCCAGGCAATGAGAGCCTGCGGTTCCACGGGCAAAAATAGTGAGACCTAGTCTCAAAAAAAAAAAAAAAAAAAA
>PVHY01035146.1:0-10012 GCA_004024945.1 Uropsilus gracilis
ACCCCCCTGCAGCTGTTTCATGATAAGCCACTGACTCCTCACTATACACCTTAGGGTGGTTCAAGCCCTACCCGCCTTACAGAGGAGGCACAGAGAGGGCAGGAGTCTCGCCCAGCATCACACAGCGGGCTGGACCAGAGCTGGGGTTTGAGCTAGCATGCATGTTTCAGTCCACCGAGCCCTCCTGGCTTCCCTGCCCGCGGGCCACCCTCTTGCCCACCTCACCGTGTGTGTATTTGCACTTGTCTGTTCCTCTGCCCCAGGGGGGAAGCCCCGGTCGTCATGGGGATATTGGTGCCACCCAGTAGGACTGGGCACATGCCTGGTGCTCAGTAAATATTTGTGCATGGGTGGAGGAGACTGAGTGAAAGCATTCAGGGCCATCGGCTCGGCTTCTCGGTTTCCACTGGGATTGGCACGTGGCTGTGCTTCCTCCATCCCTGGAACTGGGATCTGGGAGGTTCCCAGAGCTGGGCTCAACGAGGGCATTTCCTCCTGGTTTCCAGGCGCCCCAGAGTCCTTCCCAGGGAGGGCCTCGAGCATCCGGGCCACCTGGCTCACACCCCTCCCTGGCCTGGCTGTCAGTGCTCAGGAGGAGGATGCTGGCTGGGGGACTGACCCGGGTGCCAGGGGCTGTCTGCAGGAGGGCACCTTCTCCCCGAGGCAGTTAGCAGGGAAGGCTATGCAGAGTGCCTTCTCTGTGCCAGGTGGGGTTCTCAATACCGCAGACACATGCACACGTACAGCTATTAACTCAGTGAGGCCCAGGGGGCGGGGATGGCTACCATTCCCATTCCACAGAGGGGCAAACTGAGGCCCCACTGAGTGCACGAGCTGTGTTGGCCACTTCGAGTGGAGGTGCTGGACAACCTCTTCCTCTTTACCCCATGTTCGATACCAGGGCCTGAAAACATGGCCTCGAGTCTGTGGGGGAGCTTTGTCAGGGGGGTTCCTCATGCCACAGCTGCGACACCCCATATTCTCACTGCTCCCCATACCTCTTTCTGTTGGGTTAAGTGGCTCTCCAGGTCTTGAACTCTTCGTCTCTCCATCTCCAAGGCTTCCTTCGCTTTTCTCTTCTCTTGTGCCAAGTTGTTCTCCGAAACCTGCAAATCAGCAGTCGGTCTTTGTGGACGCCTGCCCGGGGGCAGAGCTGCCTGCCAGGCTGAGCCTGTGGACAGTGAGCACGGCTGGTCCACAGAACGATCTGAGTGCGGGTCGTCCCTGGCACCTCACACCCTCAGCAGCACCCTGGCACCCCACCCCTCAGTTCGCTAGATGAGGACTGGGAGGTTGGTCAGGCCGCAGTCAGCATGTGGGCAGCAGAGCCAGGAGGGAGCCAGGCTCCGAGGGAAGGGTGCAGGGTGCAGTGTCAGAGCCCAAGCTCTGATCACCTCGCCAGGTGCCAGGCTCCGAGGGAAGGGTGCAGGGTGCAGTGTCAGAGCCCAAGCTCTGATCACCTCGCCTCTCCGATCCGCAGGACCTCCTGGCTGATGGATGCCCCAATATTGAAATAAATCACTACGGAGACCAGGTTCCTGTGACCCCTTCAGTGCCAGGCTCCCGGCAGCTCCCAGCAGCGAGTCTTTGATGGCGCCTCAGCCCTGCATGACAACTGAGCGGCTTTCTTGTCCTTACAGAGTCATTTGATAACGTGACGAAGGTCCAATAAAAATCAAATCGGTGGTCGAGCTGGCAACAAGGTCTGTGGCCGGGACTTTCCTCCCTGACCCCTGGACAAGGAAGTGCAGGACCGGCCAGGAGTGGGGGGGGGCTGAGGAGGCCCAACTGCAGCCCCCCTTTCCCCCCTCCCCCTGAGGTTAGGCTGGCCCTGCCACACTCTGCTTAAATCTCTCTCCTGACATGCCCTGCAACCTCGAGAGCCCTAAATTTAAGCCCCCCGGCCCTGTGTTGCTGACCTCTGGGTGGCCTGAGACCCCGCTGAATCTTGCCCCCAATGCGCCTCCGCCCACCCCAGAAATAACTCAGCAGCAAACTTCAGCGGCCCTGTTTACAGAGGCTGCAGGGTGCAGCTGTCCGGGCCGGCCCCTGAACCCTGGGTCCTCTCTGCAGGTCAGGCAAGGTGCATGGGCTCTGTCCTGTAGCGGCCTTATTTCTCCCTCAGTGGTGAACGGGCAAGGATTCAGGATTCGACTCAGGGGCGTGAGGTTGGAGTGGGACTGTGAGCAAACTAGCTCCTAAAGCAGGAGTAGAGCTGGCGGCGGTGGTTTTTGTTTAGCTTTTGAGACTAGGTCTCGCTATGTTGCCCGAGGTAGTCCCAATCCCGGGGACTCAAGTGATCCCCAGCCTCAGCCTCCCAGGTAGCTGGGATTACAGGTGTCCACCATGGCGCCCGGCTGCTTTTTCAAGATAAGGTCTTGCTATGTTGCCTGGGGTAGTCTTGAACCCACAAACTCAAGCGATCCCAGGCTTCTTGCCTCCCAGCACTTGGATTATAGGTGCACGCCTCCACACCTGGCAGAGCTGGCAGTGGTATAGATAATCCCAGCTGCCACTTACTGAATGACGGTCCTGGGCCATGCATTTCATTGGACATTAACTCTAATCCTTAGAAGCAGTGTCCTTTAAAGAAAGGCTACCACCTCAGTACCCAGCCAGGGTGTGAACCATGTCCCATCTGGCTGCAAAACCTGCTCTCTTCAGTCCCATGTGTTGCCTTGGGATTGAAGAGTTAATGAAAGGATGATGTGGAAAAGACCCAGGGCGGGTACCTGGTACAAGGGAAAAATGAATCAACAAGGTAAGTATGAGTCAACAATATAATAGAACTTTCTCCAAAGCTGTTTTGGGCATAGCAATAGAAGTATAATATCTTCAACAGGGGAAAACCGTGCGCGGTGGCATGCACCTATAATCCAAGCACTGGGAGGCTGGGGCCAGGAATTGCTTGAGTCCGTGGTTTTGAGACTACCCCGGGCAACATAGCGTGACCTAGTCTCTAAAAAATAGCTGGGCATGGTGGCGTGCGTATGTAATCCCAGCTACCTGGGAGGCTGAGGTTAGGGATCACTTGAGTGTGTAGGTTCAGAACTACCCTGGGAAACATAGTGAGACCTAGTCTCCAAAAAAAAAAAATTCCTCAACAGGGGAGAGTCTTGTCTTGGCTTATGCCACCATGGTTGGAGAACGGTGTTGGTTCTGGCAACCTCAGTTTAGAAGAAAACAGATGATGGGCTGCAAGCTCAGATGTGTGTAGGAGCCAGACAGATACTAAAAATGAAGCAGTTTGCATTCAAGGCAATAGGGAATGGTGGGGATTGTGGCAAATGCTGCTACTTGGTTCAACTCCAGTCCCTTTTGGCCAAGTGGAAACAAGGACCAGATTTTCTGACTTTTTAAAGAGAAGATGGGATCCGGGTATTTGAATAAAATTTGTGAACTTAAAGCAAAACACTCTAGAGCCAAATATAACATGTCCACAGTCCCCTTTCAGCCAGTCGGCTGCTAACCTGTGACTTCTGGAGAGCAGAACAGGGCAGGGGAGGGGATGAAGGCCAGGCTGCAGTCCTATGAGGTGCATGAGGAGAAACAAGGGCATCTGGTTCTGGAGAAGAACACACCTTATTTTCGAGCTCGTCTGTGGAGTGGATGGGCCTAGCAGGGGATGTGGGGGCGTCACTACCTTTCTGGGAGAGTCTGATTCAACTCCACTCATGGGAAGAATTCTTTTGCCAGGCCAAGACAGCAGTGTTGGGAGGGACAGGCCTGAGTTGGAGAAAACTCTTTGGTGGAGGAGCTGAAGGCTGGATGATTTTGGGGTTTGATGGAGGATCCCCGGAGCCCTGGGACTGCACAGCGCCTGCATTTCCGAGCTTTGGGATGCAATCTCCATGCTGAAGGCACTGGCGCCCCAACCCTGACTCAGGCCCTGTCTCTGCCATTTTATGCTCTTCTCAACTTTTCCAGCTTTCAAGCTCAACTCTCAGGGTCTTTCCTCGAGCGCCCCAGGCTTCTTCTCAAAGTCCCTGAGCTGCCCAAGGAGCAGGGCTGGCCTCCCTCCCCCCCCACCCTGGGCCTTGCTCCAGCACCTGATGTCTGTGGCGCCCAAGCCACATTTGGGCTCGAGCCAACGCGGGCTCCCTGGGCCGCATACCTCCTTCTGGCGGGTCAGAAGTTTCTCCAGCTCTTGGACTCTGGTCTGTTCCTCCTCCAAGGCTTCTTTCGCTCTGCTTCTCTCTTGGGTAATGCTTTCCTCCAACGCCTAGAAGCCAATGGCTGCTGTTTAATAGTTACCATGGCAGGAATGTGGATACTCGGCCAGCACAGCAAGACTGAGCTCTTCACAGCTCAGGACAACCCACGGGGAGTGGGGACAGCTTAGCCTGGGAGCTGAGAGTCAGGGTTGGGGAGCCGGCCGGCCCAGACTCAGTCCTGGGGGAACCCGTGCTAGCTGGACAGACCTGATCTGGCTCAGGTCCCCTCTGTCTCAGAGCCACGTACCTTCTTCTGGCGGGTCAGGCAATTCTCCAGCTCTTGGACTCTCTTTTGCTCTTCCTCTAGTGCTTCTTGCACTTTGCTTTTCTCTTGGGTGATGCTTTCCTCCAACGCCTGAAAGTCAATGACCGCTGTTTGGCTAGTTACCATGGCAGGAATGTGGACGCTCTGTCAGCATTGCCAGGCTCTCCACAGGTCAACCCCTCGGGGTGACCGAGGGCAGTTTCCTGGGAACTGAGAGCCTGGGCTCAAGAGTTGGCAGGCGTGGACTAAAGGTCCAGGCCCATTCTTCCTAGGTTTCTAGCTTTGAGACTGTGAGAAGGATGCAAGCCTCAGTTTTCCTACCTGTACAATGGGGACACGATAGTGCTTTCTGCATTTGGGTTGATGTGAAGAGCAGGTGAGATGATAGACATGAAATGCTTGTACACAATCACCACTCATGAGTTAGAATCACTCCTTTCTTCTGTCATCTCCACTTTGCAGGGGAAGAAGCTTAGAGAGAGAAGGAATCTGCCCAGTTCGTAAACTTAACCACATGAGCAGGAATTTAAACCCTGGTCCATTTGACGCTAGCGCGTGTGTTCTAAACCAGGGATTGGCAACTGTGGCTGAGGGGCCAAATCTGATCCACTGTGTATTGCAAATAAAGTTTTATTGGAACGCCTCCATGTTCAGCATTTGTAAACTGCCCACAGCTGCCTCTGCACCACAACACTGGGCCTGAGCGGTCGTGACAAAGCTCGAAGGCTGCAAAACTGAACATGTGTAGCAGGTTCTCAAATGATATCATGTCATTCAACTTCATTTTCTTAGACGGTGATGATGAAAATAAAACCCATCCCTGGCAGGGGCCATTCTCTGCACAGTTTGTGGGTTTTCCCCATGTCTGTGTGGGTTCTCTCTAGGGACTCTGGTTTCCTCCCATATCCCACAGATGTATATGTGAGGCTTGCTGGCTTGTCTCAATTGTCCCAGCCATACTGTGTTTGCATGTGTGTGCATGCATGTGTGTCTCTGTATGTGTGCATATGCATATATGTATGCACAAATGCACACACATGTGTACACACATTCATGTGTGTGCATATACGTGCAGCACGCAGGCACACGTGTGTATGTGTGCGTATGTGCTCCAAGATGGAAGGGCGTCTCATCCTAGTGGATGCCTGTCTTGCCTCTGGACTGCCCACCAGGAGAGACCCCGGCCACCTTTGTCCCTGACCTGGAATAAATGGGTTGGAAAATGAACCAAAGAAGAAATGAAGATGGACCGTTGCTTGACATTAAAAGTGTTTAGGAGGGGCAATTAGGCCGGGTTATGCATGTCTCCACCAGGCAGCCAAATCCTTTGTGTTTGGGATTTTTGGCCTGTCCAGCCCCAGCTCCCAAGTGTATGGGTCGGGGCTGGGGGTGGGGTGGGGACCGGGCACTCCATGCCGAGCCTTTGGGCAGGGAGCCAGGGGGATCCCTGCTGGGTGTGGGCATAGGTGGGGGCGGCGAGGGGGGGAATGGAGGGTGGGGCGCAGTGGCACAACATTAACCCCCTCTCTGGACTACTCTCACTCCAGTCAGTCCTCATCAGGAACAAGAGCTGGGTAAACAATGCAACCCAAGAAACGGATGAGGAAAGCGATTTGAGTAAGAGCCCTGGAGACACATATTCCCTGGGTAGGACCCAAAAAGATGTTGGAGGAGGCTAAGGAACACAGGACTGTGAGACCAACCATGGAGACGACCACTGGTATTGTTCCAACACCGTTGTCCTTGGCGAGGCCAGGGAACCAGAATTATGGCCTCAAGAGGCCTCCAGCTAAAGTGTGGAGCACCCTCCTCTGGACAGGGGGAGGATGAACACAGAAATAAGGCAGCAGCCTGATAGCCAAGCAGCTATCCGTCAACAAGGAAAACAACCAGACCAACCTTCAAGGACATAGCTCCCTTCCAGGGCAGTTTCTCAAACGACGGTCAGGAAAAGACATACAGAATGGAGGAACTGGTACTACTGGGTTCCAAACGAGTTTGGATGGGCTGCACGATGCAAGCTAAGACTGGACATATAAGAAGCGTGGTCTACTGCGCCCCTGGAACACTGAACCCCACCCAGGATAAGAACAATGTTCCAGAGGGAAAGATAAGAAAAAGACTTAAGGGCTAAAGGGACCAACAAACAGTGAAGAGAAAGGAGAGGGAGTGACCAGAACGGGGTGGGGGGGTACATTCCCAAGGGGACCAGAAACCAGGCGGGGAAGGACACATGTGTATGATGCTGTAAGTAAATAATTAGCCAATAAAGATTAAATAAAAAGTGTTTGGGGTCTTTCTGCTGATATTTGGTGATGCTTTCCCGGCCCAAGTCTGCCATAGGACCTGCATCCTTGCTCGTCAATGAGTCTGAGGTCAAGCTGGTTTTGTTAGATGTGATTGTGCTTCAAGTGACAGTTTCCTTGAGCATACGGATGATGTGAAGTGAGGCCTGATGGGCACTATTTTTGGTAAACGCAGGCTGTCTTGGGGGAAGTTTACTGACCTCTGATCTAAACAGCGCACCCGTGAGGTCAACCATAAAAGTTCATCGTTTAAAAACAAGTACGTTGCTGCTCAGAGGAACCTGGAATTTCTTATCATTGAAGCTGGGTCTCAGAGCAGGTAGGAGTCACGAGAAAGTTCTGAGCTAACGAGCTTTGACAGGTACATGTCTAGGAAGAATGGGGGCCTATGCCAAGATCTGGGCTGGTACTTCCAGACGAGCCCGAAGGGCCAAGCTGATCAGGAGCTGGTCTGGGGAACGATGACCTTCGCGGGGCCCTGGTGGCCGCTGCTGCTGCTTGTCTGTCTGGAGAGAGAGTGAAGCTGACTCCCTGCTCTGCACGGGGAGTTTGTGCTGTTTCCAGGGCTTCTGCAGATGACCCCTTAAAAAGTGGGCATTAGAGAGGCCCAGGCTGGGGCCCAAGCAGTGTGGAAGAGGGACAGACCACCCACCCACCTGGGAGAGCATCACCCCCACATTAAGAGTAAAAGACATCTGGAAAGGGGGGCATGAGCCAGAGAGGCATGAGGGAGGAGATGTGCGATAGGGGAGGTTTTGAAGCTGTCTAGGTTTTTGCTGGTTTTATTTCCCTCCGGCTTTTCCGACATGCAATTGCCCTTGGTGTGGACCTGGCTAGACGGGCAGGGATGGTTAGTGGGGCAGCTGTGTGGGACTGGCATGGTTTGATGGGATGGTTCTTCAACCTCTCATTTCACAAAAGGCAAGAAAGACAGAGAAAGAGGTCAAGCGAAGAGGGGGAGGGAGGCTGAGATTTCTATAGGTAACCGGGCCTCTCTTAGATAGTGAAAGGATGGAGGCAGAGATGGAGGTCTGAAAGCACAGGCTTGTGCGACAGAGACCACCTTTCCAAATGGACGTCACTGGGCTAGGAGGGGTAAAAAATGGAGGAAGAGGTCAGTCCTCCTTGGGGGAAAAAGGAGGTGATGGGGAAGAGTTGTTCAGTGGATCTGGTCTTTCTATCCTGACAGGGTGGGAGGAAGCCTGTGGGAGCCCCTATGAACCTCAGGCACAAGCCATGCCCTCAGCCTCCTCAGACCAGAGCCTGGGGGTGAGGGAAGGTGCAGGGCATTAGCTCTTTTGCTTTCCTCAATGACAAGTACGCTGCCATCCAAATACAGAAAACTGTGCTATATGTACACAATGGAATGCTATACACCAATCAAAAAGACACTTATTTGCAGCAACATGGATGGAGCTAGAAGGAATCATGCTGGCAGAAATAAGCCAGAAAGAAAAAGAGAAATACTGGATGATCTCAATTATATGAGGGATATAGGGAAAACAAACAAACAAATGGACAAGAAAAATCTAAAACTAATTTTCACCAGAATTGAAGCATAGAGCAAGAGAGAGGAAAGGGGGAAAATGGGGATGGGAGGGGCATAAAAGATTAAGATGAAGGTTCATAGGTGATAAGGTGGTGGGAGAAACCCAGGGTAGACAGTGATGTAAGACAAACAAATAAACAAACAAACAAGTACACTGTCAAAGTGATGAGTGGCTGACCTAGGATCACAGAGACAAGGTGACAAAATTCATGCCAGGTTCCTGAATATCACAAAGAACCATCTCTAGCACCACAAGGAAAACTGGCGTGTTCAATGCGGCTTCTCATGCTCCTTCGGAGATTCTGACTGAAAGGGTTTGGGTGGGGCCCAAAGGATTGTGTTTGAAGGCATCTTTAAGGCTCATCCTCGTCAGACAACTTTGGGAGGATCTTTCTTTCCTGCGCTGCCCATCTCAGCCAGGGTCTATAGAAATGCAGAGTCCCAGGCTCCCCTGAAATGCTGAACAAAATTTGCATCTAACCACATCCCAGGTGATTCAGGGCCACCTTTAAGTTAGAGAGGCTTTTGCATCAAACAGCCTCTAATTGCTCTGGTTCCTAGAAAAGAAAGCAATTTTGGCCATTTGTTGCCCTCTGCTATGCCTGAAGAGAAAGCCCAGGACTGAAATAAGAGGAAGTCGGTCTTGGACAGTCTTGGAAACCATCTATCAGTCACCCACCAGGACTGCAGTAATGACTCGGATCGGCAGAATCGGATGCAACATGTAAACACACAGAAGAATCATTTCCAGAAATCCCAATGACTGTCTAGGCAGGTGGACTCTATTCTAAGCTTTTGAACGAAGCTTCATATTCATTCCTTCAACATCACCCACATGGAATTAATCCGGTTCCACGGCACCCAATAAAGAGTGGCTGAAGTTTCTCCACCTAAGTTCCTCCCATCAGCTTCTCCTGAAAAAGGCTATTTCAGAAGTTTCTGGTTGTGATGGGACCCACTCACCAACTTTTCTTCGATCAACTTCTTGATTCTCGTTTTCAGTTTCTCCTCCTGCTGTAGCTTTTCCTGGTTCAGCTTCTCCTTCTCTGCCAGATGCTCCTGGAGCTTCTCTTGCAGCAAGATCTTCTGCGTCTCTTGAGAACTGCTGATCTTGATCTGAGGGGAGAGAAAAGAAAACTGACTTCTGATCGGGAACAGGAGCAACTGAAGAGCCATTTCCATGATTTTCTTTTTATAAATTGTTCACCTGTGGGGGGAACAAGACTCACACCGGACTTTCTTGAACACACCAACTGTGCGTGGCCCACTTGTGAGCTGGAAAGCAGTGGAGCGTAGAGGGTCAAGATCTCAGCTTCTAGATCTAGATAGATTCTAAGCTCCAGTTCTTTCCAGATGCTCTTTCATTTAGAAAAGGAGATTTATAACAGCATCAAAGATCTGAGAGTTGCAAAGATTAAACCAGACAACCGCAAGCTTTTAGCACAGTGCTGAGTGCGTAGTAGGTGCTCAGGAAATAGTAGCTAGAATGACTGGCTATTATTTGCTGCGGGCATGAGAAAAAAACAGGGAGCTCAGGTTGGTAGGTTTCTTCCTGTGTGAGCTCTGAACTTGGGAGTTCAAGTCTGTAAAACAAGGTCAACAGACTGGATCAGGGGCTGACTACCTAAAGTGTGTAGAAGGTATTGTGTGCACACCTACTGTGTGCAGCTCAAGTCTG
>PVHY01035205.1:0-10068 GCA_004024945.1 Uropsilus gracilis
GGGGTAGGGTGAGGGGTGGGGTGGTGGGGGGCTTGGTGTGTGTGTGTACGCGTGTGCGGGGTGGGGGTGGGGATGCTGCCTGCCAGCAGCTGGTGCCCCTGCCCCGCCCACCCCTGCCCCCGGGTGGAGCTCAGTGCGTGTCAGCTGTTCCAGGAATCTGTCTGCAGGGTGGGGCCTGTGCACCCGGTGGGGCAGGAGAGGCTCAGCGGGAGGGAGACTCAGGAGGAGGAGTCTGAGCCTCAGGGTGTCTTCAAAACACACGTGAGACTGAGACAGGATCTCCTGTGATTCTCTTTCCAGGGGCACTAGAGGAGCCCTGTGGGCCAGGTGAGTGCTTCTTAGAGGGGCCCTGGGCTTCTGGGGGACCCTGACAGGCTGACGCCCACTCTGGGGCTTCCCTCACACCAAGACAACCACAGGCCCTTTAAATGTCCAGGTTGGTCACATCCCCTCCTCCGTCACCCATTCCTCCCTTCATTCCCAGTCCAGCCCCGCCACCGACGCTGCTGAGCACGTGCTGGAAACAGGCGCTGGTCTGAGCCTTGGGATGGGGGGTTCAGCTGGGAACACACAGACAGAACCGCCCCCTCTTAGAAGCCCCACCCACGTGACCTCCCCCCTCAGCAGGGCTCCCCGAGGGCCTGGCCCGGGAGAGGGTGATCCCTGCTGGACTCAGAGACACAGAACATGGTGGGTGGTGAGCAGGGCGCTGTGTGTGCCTGCTGCTCCTCCCTGGGGAGTCCACTTCCTGGCAGGGGTCTCCTTGGCTGCCACCACAGCCTCGTTTAGATGGGGAAACCAAGTCAGAGCAGTGCAGGTTCTCGTGTCCACAGACCCAGGCTGGAATCCACATTATTCCAGAAAGACCCCCTAAGGGAGTCCTGCACATTTCCTTCCACACCCTAAGACTCATTCAGAATCTCCACCTCTGGTGGGTAGTGAGCAGGGCGCAGTGTGTGCCCACACTGCTGCAGGCGCTCTCTCAGGGTCTCCTGTGGCTGTCACCACAGCCTGGTTTAGATGGGGAAACTGAGTCCAGGGCAGTAAAAGGTGTCTACAGACCAAGGGTGAAATCTACATTACAATGTATATTTTTATTAAAAATTTTTTAAACTTTTTTTCTTGATTGCACACACCTGTATGTGTATATATCACATCATTGTCTACCCCGAGGCTCTCCCACCACCCTGTCCCTTGTGAACCATCTTTACTTCTTGTACCCTCCCCTTCCCCCACTCTCCCCCCTTCCCCCTTTCCTGCTTTATGTCTTGATTCCGTTGGCAGTTTTATATATTTTTTGTCCATTTGTTTGTCGTCCCTGTAGTCCTCTCATAAGTGAGACCATCCCTTATTTCTCTTTTTCTTTCTGGCTTATTTCCAATAACATATTCCTTCTAGCTCTAACCATGTTGCTGTGAATGACATGTTTGTCTTCTTTGATCGATGAATAATATTCCATTGTGTAGAGATACCACATCTTTTCCAGCCATTCTTCAGTTTGGGGGCATTTGGGTTGTTTCCATATCCTGGCAATTGTTGAATAGTGCTGGGACAAATATCTGGGTACATGTGTCTTTTTTAGAGTTTTTTTGTCCTTTGGGTAAAATCCCAGTGGGATTGCTGGGTTAAATGGCAGTTCCACTTTCAGTGGCTTGTGTGTCCTCCAACACAGCCTTCCATGGTGGCTGGACCAGTTTGCACTCCCACCAGCAGTGTAAGAGTGTTCCTTTTCACATCCATGCCAACACTTGTTGCCCATTTTTTTTGATGTGTAAGACCTCAAACCATAAAATATATAGAGGAAAACTTGGGCAAAACCTTCCAAGAACTACACTTCAGAAACCCCTTTCAGGACACATCTACGACTTGCAAAAAAATCAAGGAAAACATCAACAGTTGGGTCTTTTGTACAGTCTTTTGTACAGCAAAAGAGACAATAACCCAAACAAAAAGAAAGCTAACAGAATGGGAGAAAATTTTTGCCCTCCAAACAAGTGTTAAGGACCTGATAACAAAGATGCACAAAAAACTCACACAACTTAACAAAAACAAAACAAAAAGTCCAGTCAAAAAGTGGGAAAAATATCTAAAAAGACACTTCACTTCTCCAAAGAAGAAACACAAATGACCAACAGGCATATGAAAAAATGTTCAACATAATAATCAGGGAAATGCAAATC
This sequence comes from Uropsilus gracilis, assembly GCA_004024945.1. Lineage (NCBI taxonomy): Eukaryota > Metazoa > Chordata > Mammalia > Eulipotyphla > Talpidae > Uropsilus > Uropsilus gracilis. Next base: position 2,181 of record PVHY01035205.1, read on the forward strand.
AAAACCACACTGAGATATCATCTTATACCAGTCAGAATGACCCACATCAGAAACCCACATTGTAAAAGAAAGATCCCACATAGGAATCCCTACACATTTACTTCTACTCCACGGGCCCTTAGAGAATATGTCTCTGCTTCCCTCATTTCATCTGTATCCTCAACTTTCTGGTCAATTTTGTCACCTCCACCCCCAGAGTTCAAACATAGTCTATTCATGCAAAGATATTTTTAATCGGCAGATTAAAGGAGAGATGAGTTTGCTCCCATCATAGGGAAGGGGTTGTCTCAGGGACTATCTAATCTGACTTGTTCTGTATTTCTGGATGGCAGATTTCCAGGACTTGGAGGAAGAGGTTGTCTCTAACATGAAGGAAATGGACTTGCTCTCAAGGAACGTTCGGGATGTAGTCTTTGTTAATATTCGAGCTCTGCTAGGGGATCGACAAGCTCTGCAGGACCTCATGGCCACGGTGAGGGGCCCAGGACTGATCAGATGGGCAAATGGTATATGTCTGCCCAGATAAATGGGGAGGGGATTGGGAATAAGTGTAAGGGAATGAGAAGGACCTGTATTAATGTAGGTTCTTGACTTCTCTTGAGAAACACAGAAAGACATTAACCAGAAATACTTGGTTATTTACTTATCAGAACTGCTAAGTAAAATTAGATGTCAGTAGCATCATCACCATATTCTTCATCCTTGTTTTGTGCAGCTCGAACAGGAGGAACCCTTGAGTCATCTGAAGGGCCGTGGTGCTGCCATCCTCAATGCACTGGGAAGGATCCCGGGATATCCACATGTTTACGCAGTTCCCCTCATCCTTTACCTGCTTGATGCCATCATGGGTAAGAGTGAGAGAGTGGGGGGGCCTCGGGGCTGGTCCCCAGAACCCTGGCAATGACATGGGTCCCTGCCCCTCTCCACGGCACTTTGATGAATGTGGGTTTCATCCTCATATCACTCCTCACTCAGAGGGGCCAGGGAGACAAACTTGCCCTGTGACCATGAGCTTGAAGCCCAGATCACCCAACCCACCTTCACCTTACCTCTCTTTAGGGTGAGATGTCCTTGAAAATCCCATTATCTGGCCACATACTGTAATATTTGTCTACCTGCAATTTCCCTTCCATGGGTCTTTTAGGCACAGGGGCAGGGGAGGAAGATGGCTCTTCTCCTCACACTTTCCCTATACATTTCTCCATCCCCAGTGCTGAGTGACACCCAACACACTCTGCTCGCCTGCTCCATGGAGAAGAGGATCCTGGCCCATCAGCGGGAGCTGGTGAGCACTGAGGGAGCTGAAGATCAGCGTGAATCTGAGAAAAGATAGTGCGGGTTTCTTTCCCACAGATCTTTTCCTATCTTGCCTCTAGGAAATCCTGACTCATGTCCTTGAGAGTAGACCTAGTGGCTGTGAGGGTCTTAGTTTCCATGGCAACCCCTGTAGGGACCTAGAGTTCTAAATTAGTTAGACAGAAATACAGGTTCGAGATGCTCAGGTGATCTGAACAATACTCATATTTCCTGCATGTTATAAATTGCCTTTCCTATGTCTCTATGTGTTTGTGTGTATATGTGTGTGAATGTGTGACTACACAGGAGTGTGTATAATTGTACACAGTCACACACTGCACACATGTGCACACACCTGTGATCCCAAAAGACTCTTCTGTTTACATAAGCCTCACCAGTTAGCATCTCAGGAACTGACGGTCAGCAATTTTCAGTAACATGTGTCCATGGTCACAATGAGCACAGACTTGTCCAGGAGGGACTCCTGGTCCCGGTGACTCCAGAACCTTCCCTCTATCACTCTGGGCTGTCCCTCACTCCCGGGACAGAGGTTCCCCCTTTCCTGCTCAGAGACTGACCTATGACTCCTTCTGCCTTTATTTCCAGGTACGCAGCATCCTGGAGCCCAACTTCAGTTGCCCTGAGAGAATCCCCTTCACCCTCAGCCCCCAGCTCCTGGCCCCCCTGCGAGGAGAGGCTGAGGCCATCACCTATGGCCTGCTGGAGGAGTGTGGCCTTAGGATGGAGGAGAAGAGCCCCAGGTCAACCTGGGACCTGGAAGCCAGGGAGCCCCTGTCTGCCCTGTACGCATCCCTGTGCATCCTACAGCGGCTCGCTGAGGCCTGAGCCCCCTGGGGGGTGGGGAGCCCTGGGAGTTCTGACCCCCCTGCTGTGATGCCCTTGTGGGCTCAGGGCACCCACCCACCTTCCTGCCTTTCATGGTGGGACAATAGGGAAATGAGGAAACATTCTGAGGTGATGGAAAATCTCTCTTCCTAAGGATTTTATTGGCCAAACTGAACAAGTAGTAAAGTAGTATGCTAAGATGCAGCATTTTATCACATGTAAATTTCACTTTAAAACAGCAGCCGAATGTCAAATTTTAGTCACTCTGCAATTTGAATTGGTTTGAGAGGATTTTTCTGATGCCTCTGACTTCCTTCCAAACAATTTCTGTTAAAGGTAGAAAGACTGATAGGGGAGCAGGGGCATGTGGGAGGTTAATGATTTGGGCATATGGTGTAGGGTGTATGGTGTAGGGTGGACTAGAATTCTCTTGTATTCTTCATTTTGTAAGCCAGAAATTGTTTCAAATAAAAACTTACCCCCTTCCATTGTGTTGGAATATACATACATAGATGCACATACACAAACATGCCCTCAGTATTTCTATGATTATATATGCACACTGGGCATATGTGTCGATACGTGCAGTTCAATGAATATATATAAATACATATATGAAGACAGATATGCTCATATATATGCATATATGTACAGACGTTGCTATATGTGTGCCTGTGCATACACACGTGTCTGTGCACCATTGAACACGTATACGATTTCCCACCTCTCATCTCCTCAAGCAGCAGGCGCCAACCCCCTCAACTCCCCGGAAACTCCTATTGCCTCTTCCTAGTGAGCCCGGGGGCCCTTGGACTGTGGCTCTGGTCACCGCCTGAGCTTACCCTGGGAGTCCTGGCGCATCCCCTTCTCCTAGCCCCGTCCCCAGGTGGACCAGGTCCAGTCCTGACCAGCAGGCGGCTGCGGGGCCTGGTCACGGTGGCCCCTCCACAGCTGCCTCCTCAGGCTCCCTCAGGCGCTGGGTCTGGAGTCGGGGTAGTCATGGGCTGAGCCACCTGCACCTACTGCTCCCCTCCTTCCCCCAGCACAACAGTCACCAAGTGACCTACTGGGGCGGAGCCTCACTGGGCCCCGCCCCATCCCAACCCCGCCCCCTCCCATGGCCCCCGCCCCTCCTGCGCTTGTGTCCTCTCCACTGGGGCAGCTGAGCAGCGCAGGCTTCCCTGCTGGCCTCCTCGGCTCCTTCCGGTCACCACGACTTTATTCTCTGTGCGTGGCCAGGGCTGGAGCCGTGTCCCTTGTGGCTGTGCCCATTCGTTGTCTACGTGTGCTCACGGCCACCCCTGTCTTGTGCCAGACACGGGGGCCTGAGTCCAGTGGTCAGTTTCTCAGGAGGCTCCACCCCTGAGGGTCTCACCTGGGAGAGCCCCGCCTCCTGCCTCTCCCTGAGCAGCACCTTGGGGAGGGCCGAGGCTCTCTGTAGCCGTGTCTCCCCCTCAGGCTTCTGCAGACGTGCCCGTGTCTCAGGTAGGGATGTGCTGTCCGGAGAGTTTAAACCCCGGTTTAAATTCCTCTTTCCTCTGGGTTCTTCCGCCTGCGCGCAGCAGCTGCTCAGATATCAAACCTTAACAACCAGGATAGACAAGAGGTTTATTTCCAGGTACGGGAAAAACTAACTTTCTGAAAGAGTCCACACCCTCACAAATGTTCCAAACAGAATAGAGCCCCCCTGCTGCTCCTCAAGGAGCTTCCTGGGGTTTACCTCATCTTAGGGCACTTCTGGTTGAAAATGCCAGGCTGTGATCTTGACTCCCAATCCTGTTGCTCCAGTTGGCACCAGATGAATCCAACCAACACAGGTCGGGGCTCAGGCAGGTCTCCCCAAGGCAGGCCTGTCTGAGTGTCACCGTGGCTCCGCACTTCACCAGGGTTACCTCTCCTCCGCCTTCACACAGCTCTTGCTCCTCAGGAACCGATTGCTGGGGAGGTGAGGAAGCTCCAGAGGACTCAGCTCCTGGGTCCTTCTCCTGAGGCCCAAAACCTCCACGTCTGATCCCAATTTCCAGGCTCTCCCTCTTACTCCGCTCTCCATGCTCCTCTCCTCTCCAAAATCATATGACCTCCTCACTTCCCCTTCCCTTTTTTTATCCTTCTCTTTGCTCCCCATTCACAATCACCCCCTTGGTGGTCTGTACCCCCTTTTCCCCTCTGGGTCTGCGTTGGGAGTCCCCACTTCAGGACCTGCATTAGCATAATCCCAATCTGCCCAGGTAATCACTTTACTGTAAAAAGGAGAATGGCTTTATCTGGCCCCAGGCTAGTCTTAGTCTCTGTCTTTCAGATGCAGGTGATAGCAATGCCCACATTCCTTTCTCAGTGAAAGGAACTGGGTTCTTATTGGGTCCCAGGCTTCACTATCATGTTAAAATCCCATGCTAAAACTGGAACAACTAAAGGTGGCATTAATACAACAAAACCGGCATCTATAATTCAAAAATTAGCCAACAAACATTATCTGCAGCATAAAACTAAGTCATTGTCAAAAACTAAACTCTATGCAAATTGTTTTAAAGCAATTGCATCCTTAAACCTGCTTAATTTTATCTTAGTTTAACCCTTTAAATTAAAAAGCTTATTTAATTACCAAAAAGTTAATTGTTACTGTTATGCTAACAATTATTATTCTCTTACTATAATTACTTTGTATTTCCCGCCAACTACTAAGGTCTCCTAAGTTCTTTTTAAAAATTAAAAAGGATATGTGGAATGTGGAAGCATTGAGAGATGGAGCTTTAGATAAGAGGAAAACCTCCTTTATCTCTAGCCCCCCTCTGGCACACTAGAGGGTGGGCAACAGCACATCTCTCCCCTGTAACCCAGCTTCCTAACCTCTTTGGAATGTCCCAAGAGACATAGGACCTATTAGGGATGACCGTTGCCCCCACAGGTAAATTCTCCTGCTATCACCCATCCCCGCATTCTCCCTGCTATGTGTCACGTATGCTTTGCTACTTCCTCATGACATCATAACATCTCCTTGCTGGGGTGTATAAGGGGCTTCACAACTTCATTAAAGTTGGTCCTGGACATGCTTCCCAGGATCCCCATTGTGTGCTGGCCTCACAGATTGCTATCCAGCTCTTCTGTATGATTTTCTTCTTCATCCACACGCAACTCCTAACAGTGTTCCATCTCTAACAAAACTCCTCTTTGTTCCTCTGGGCCAGGTTGATGATTAGAAACAGTATCTGTTGCCTGTTTTCTGATCTTTATGTGGAGGAGACACACCCTGATGAGAAAGTCAGATGCTCTCCTCAAGATGCCAGGAATGCCTGCCCTTCTGGAACTGGAAAGGTGATGCTCCCACTTCACCTCCTACACCTCCCAGTTCCCTCCTCCCCTTGTATCAACACAGCACTCCCAGGATTTGGGGAGCTGGATTCCATGTCCTCAAACCCATTTTTTTCCCTTGGCGGCCATTTTGAGTCAATCCCACTGTGAAAACACAATCTCGTGGTTTGAGTTTGGCTTCTGGTGAAGAAACAATGATCTGACTTGCTTGCTTCAAAGATTTCAGCAACTGGGAATCTACTTCTAAGAGGTTCCTTGCTTCAGATCCGGTCCTGACCTCATCATCATCTGCTTCAGTGGCTCATTTCATCATCACCACTAAAATATATGACTGGTGGCTACCTTAAGGATGTAAGGACACCTTATATCCCAGGCCATCAAGGAAATGTTTACTTGGTTCTATTTTTGGCCTCTGCCTTTTTGATATTGGGGCCAGATAATTCATCAGTGTTGCAAAATCTGCTTTTCCAGTACTACCGATGATGCAGGGAATCCAGCACCCCTATAAAGACTGGTAGGAACTTACAACAGGGCAGACTCTAAGCAAGGGGTGATGTGTATCAGGATTATTAAAAAATTCATATTATTTGAATTCCTCATCTGCATATATATCTTTAGAAAATGACCTAATACTTAACATGTAGGGTTATACTGACGTTAGACACATCAGCCTGGGATAGTACGGAAGGTGGAGAGAAGCTTTGGGAGAAGAACTGAGTCAAGTGCACAGCCCAGGCCCCAGGGCGTCTATACTCCCCTCATGGTCTGGAGTCTGGTGCTGGGTCATGGAAGCTATGGTAGAGGTTGATTTTCCTTTAGTGTGATGGGTTGACAGTGCACAGGGGCGGAACAAGTACAGATGAGGCTCATCGATGAGATAAAGTGGAACATGAGAGTTTGAAGTGAGGCTACTGTCTGAGAGTCTCTGAATGATGGGGAGACGGCCTTGACCAGAACTGGACAAAGAGCATATAGGGGAGAAAAACCAGAAATGCAGAAGGCAGCTGCGGGCAGGCACTGGCCTGTTCAGGGGCAGAGGGGAGGCTAGGGAGGCTGGTTCTTGGCCAAGACCAGGCAGGCGAGTCTATTGGAGCAGGATGAGAGCAGGATCTCCAAGGGAAATGAAATGTGAAGCACTGTTAACAAAACCCATGCTGGTGTTGTTAGGGGGCTGTGGCCCCCCAGTACTGGTGTTGATGTATTAAAACAGCTATTGTTAGCTTTGGTGGGTGGAGATTTGGAGAAGGGAAGTTAAACCTTCTCCAGAGTAAAGAGGATTAAAGGATCAGGGAGGGGACAGAGATAAAGACAAGTGAAGGAGACAGAAGAGAACAGAGAGAAGGGGAGAGAAGAGAACGGAAGAGGACAGAGAAGAGAATGGAGAAGTAAGGAGCAGAGAGTAGCAGCAGGGAGGCTGGAGGCCTCAGGGCTGCCGCTGCCATGTGGGGCAGCAGGGAGGGAAGGAAGCCAAGCTGTGGGCTTCCATCCCCATGCCCAGCCAGTGAGGAGCCCGGGGAAGCATATTGGAGAAACTTGTGCCCTGTGCGAGCTGTCTTGGAAATGTGGTGCTTGAAAACTTGGTTTAATTTTGAAACTGCAAAGCTTGGAAGTCTTCTGGAGACCTGAGGAGAGTTTGATGTGTTGCCGTTTTCAACGTGAGACGTCTGGAGCGCTTGCTGTGTTGCTGTACTGAGTGAGTTTTGCTGATGCCGGCGCCACTGTGGAGCTGGAGCTGACGGAATGCCGGAGCTGTGCCTTTTGGAGAAGAATTGAGGACGCCACCCTGGTCTTCCTCATTGGATTTGAATCTCCTGCTTTCGGAGAAGGATCGAGGACGCCATCTTGGCTTCTTCCGACTTGCAGTGAGTGCAGCTATGTCTTTGAAGAAGGAGCGGCAGCGCCACCTTAACGCCTTCATCCGGCTCAAGGTGGGGCAGTCGCCATTTTGTGGACACACATGGCTGCTGAAGCCATGTGCGCTTTGGACTAGAGACTGGACTGTGTGGTAAGATTACTAAAGGGTTCCCTGTACCCCTCCGTGACTCTTTTCCAATTTGTCTTTTAAGAAGTAAATTTGTTTTTGCCTCCCTCTGAAAGTTTATGTGATCTTGCTACTGCAGGGGCTGGGAAGAACCTGGTGTGTGGCTGGCTTTAAAGGGCCAGCTGCCCTTTAAACCTTGTAGGTTTGGGTAAGCACCCCGTTTTGTCTGCTTTCTCACCCGATATCAGTGTGAGTGTCGATTCTGGGTCTAGAGAACATCTGCAGGGTGGTCTTCCGTACGTTTCTCCCGATGGTCACCTCACTCAGTCCTGTGAGGGAAAAGGGAGGGCATGGAGAGGCCTGAAATCACACAAGTTGTTTTGTCCTTTTCACTGAACTTCCTTTTCTGTGCCCCTGCAGGGAGGGTTGTTGCAGACAGATTCCCTGACAGCAGCC
>PVHY01035529.1:0-10002 GCA_004024945.1 Uropsilus gracilis
CGTGGGGGGACTGAGGCCAGGGGTGCTGAAGCTGGGGTGCTGAGGCTGCGTGGACAGACTGACCGGGAGCTTGGCAGAGAGGTCCCCTCGCTCTCCCCCGGTCCTGGCTGTGTCTTGTTTCTCGGCGGCCTCCTTCCTGGAGATGCTGGAAATACACGCAGCACATTCAGGGCTCTGCTGGGGCAGATGTGGCGACCTCCCGCCCTCTGACACCTGAGACCAAGGCCCTGCTGGGAATGGTCCTCGCGGATGGAAGTCAGGGCGAGGCCATCCTGGAGTAGGAGGGCTCCTGGTTCAGGGCCCAGGGATCCGGAGAGAAGAGGGGAGCAGACAGACACACAGGGGGGAGGTGGAGGCTGGAGGGAGGCTCCCCGGGCCAGGGGTGACCGCAGAAGTCACCAGCTGGGAAGGAAGCGGCGTTCCCCTAGAGCATCCAGAGAGGACTCAGCCCTGCTGACTGTCATGCCTTGGGGGGGTCACTCAACAAGATGCCGGGACTCCAACTGAGGCTCACAGCAGCAGGTTATTGACAAGAAACTGGTGCACCCGGGTCCCCAAGCCAAGACGGCCAGAGAGACCCGGAGCAGTCTCTGTTACGACCTTTTATAGGGCAATACCACTCCCGCCCCCCATTGTGAAGCAAGCAAGCAGGTATAGGACACATTCCCATAACTACGGTTTCCAGTAATGCTGACATCCATCATCCATCAGGAGGACAATGCTGGCAGCCATCATCCATCAGGAGGACAAGACGGTTGCCAGGAATAACCAGGAACAAGGGGAGGCAGACTCAGGACCAGCCAGCCGTGATCGGGCCTTTCCACCGAGGGCAGAGAGAGGACACTGGCTTCAACATGGAGGTTTTCAACAAAATGGAGTCACTTTGGTCAGTCTGTTCCCACTACTGATGCCTTGATGTTGGGGCTCTTGTTCCCCAGAACTAGGAGAGAATACACTTCAGAGCCGCTGGATTGTGGGCCTGGTTTGGGAACATGGCTGGTACAGCCTGGCAGGGTGGTCATTTCTGGTCATTTTGCACTGCTGGCGCTGCCCAGCGTGCTGGCTCTGCGGTGGCGGGCACCTTCACAGCCTCCCAGGTCTCTGCCCACTCGGTGCCCATCGCACCTCCCCACCCGAGACAGCGACAGAGTCTGTGGACATGTCAGGGTCCCCTGGGAGCACGAGGCCCCGGCTACGGCTTAGAGATGTTTGTGGGAACGTGGAGCCACAGCGTGGGTGGTTACCAGCCTCATTCATTTTCTGGACCCCGCAGGTTGCTGACTAGGCTTAATGGGGTGTTGGTGTTTGCTTTCCAGGGGGCCAGCTGGAAGGCGGGGCTGGGGGGGGGTGGTGCGCACGGGTTGGCTACCAGACAGCACCCCCCTTCGGCCACTAGCGCTCAGAGCAGCCATGAGGCTGCAGTGGCCTGTGCCCCAGCTCAGGGTCAGCTCAGGGTCAGCTCCATACTGGTCAGTTTTCTGGGCACACACTGTGCACCCCGATTATGTGCTTGTGGGCCTCTGACTTCGGCTCAATTTGACATAGAAATGGAAAACCGCTTGCTTTTGCGCATCACATCTTTTTCAGAGGAATGTGGGTCACAGTGACACATTTCTTTCTTTCTTTTTTTTTTTAAAACTGCCCTAAATTGTATATGAGGAAGATAAGAATTTTACCAACATTACTTATGCGCGCGGTAATGGTGGAGCTGGAGAGTCTTGCGCCTTCACCAGGCTGCACAGCCAGAACCACCAAAACCGGAACCACCGTGGTGGAACCGGTGGCCCGTTCCAAAACCACAGCTCTTGCAGCCTGCAGAGGTCAGCCCCCGCATCTCCCCGTGCTGGTGAACTGTTTCTGTGATCCCCTGGGTGTCAGGATTTCTTCTGAATGCTTTATGGAATGGATCAATAAGGATAACCTCAAAAAATTTGTGTGTGGAATCTTCGCCAACCCAGGAAGAACTCAGCTCTCAGAGATGCACAGGGGCATCCAGCTCAGACTGAAGGCTCCTCGCCAACTTCCGCTGATTAACACCATGATGAACAGGCCGTAGGTTGTACCCTTTGGCACAGGATGTTTATGGCCACCATGGCGCACACGAATGCGGTATATGACACAACCTTGCTTGGCTTGGTATTCCAGTCTTTGCGCTTTACCTGGCCGGGTGGGGCGGGTGCCTTGTGGAGGGCTGACAGCTGGTGGTACTGTCAGAAGCGCATCCCAAGAAGAAAGTGCACCCCATCAGACGGAGTCTTCCTCCATAGCTCCTGGATGTATTGCATGCTTACCTGATGGCTGCTGCCACATGGAAAGGAAATAGCTCTTCATCCACATTTTTTTTCTTAAAGAAATTTTACTGTTTTTTGTTTGAGACTAGGTCTTGCTATTTTTGCCCATGGAACCGCAGGCTCTCGTTGCATGGGGTACCACAGACTCAAGCAATCCCCAGTTTCAGCTTCCCAGGTAGCTGGGATTAAAGGCGTGCGCCACCACACCCAGCTATTTTTTGGAACTAGGTTTCATTACGGGCCCCAAGGCTGAACTCGAACTGCGATCCCTAGCCCCGGCCACTTCATAGGCTGAAGCTTATAGGCACGAGCCACCGTGCCCGGCCCAAGAAATCTTACTGTTTGATCACTGATGTCCAACTCTGCGTAAGTTGGGGGTCCGTCGGTCTTCACCTTTTCCACCACTCACGGTCTGGTGGCCTCCTCACCATTGGGCTGACACCCCCCCATTATGCTTTAAAATGCCTTGAAATAGGTTGCCTTAGCTATTTGCCTGAGATTTAGTTAGGCTAGAAGCTGGGAGCAGGGGACGCTGAGAACAGCCATCAGCCTCCCTGAAATGACTCCAAGTCTTCTACGCCCTCGGGGTCCCTGGGTTTCTGGGATGGAGAACTGACCCGTGATGGGCTGGAACCTGGAGACGGTGCTGATTGAAGAGGTCTGTGGCCAGGTGGGCAGCGCTCAGGGTCTGCGGCTCGAGGCTCTGCCTTCACTCCAACTACCTCGCCTGGGCCTTTAGTGGTTATTTCACTCTTCTCAGATCAACCTTAGTGCCACCCCGGCTCTCCTCCCCCACACCGGCTCCTAGGGCTGTGTTCAAGAGAAGCAGGGAGATGACTAAGTGATGGAGGGAGGTGCTCTAATGTGCCTCTTTCCTTTATTGGGGGGGATACCCTTCCTTGAAATTGTCCAGCAGACTCCTCCTTACATCTCATTGGCTGAGGCCCCATGGCCACCCTGACCTGGAGCATGGATAGGGAAGAAGCATCTGCCCTTTCTAGGTTTTTTTTTTTTTTTGAGACTAGGTCTCGCTATTTTTGCCGGAGGAACTGCAGGCTCACATTACCCAGGGTACCACAGACTCAAGCGATCTTCAGCCTCAGCCTCCCAGGTAGCTGGGATTACAGTGCGTGTCACCACACCCAGCTATTTTTTGAGAGTAGGTCTGGCTATGTTGCCCAGGGAACTGCAGGCTCATGTTGCTGGGGTACCACAGACTCAAGCAATCCCTAGTCTCAGCTTCCCAGGTAGCTGGGATTGCAGATGCATGCCACCACTCCCAGCTATTTTTTTGGAACTAGGTCTCGCTATGTTGCCCCGAGCAGGACTTGAACCACGATCCCCAGTCCCTGCCATGGCTTCCTAGGTTGCTGTTTACAGGCATGCGCCACCGTGCCTGGCCTTGCCCTTCCTAGTCTTTAGTGGGAGGTACAGATGATGGGGATTAACTAACAGACTGCCACTGACCCTACTATCTCCCCTCCCCACAATTAAAATACCCCCTCTTCCAGGAAGCTTAGGCTCCCCAGCTTTCTCCTGGCCTGCCAGTTCCAGCTACTTGGGACAGACAGCCCGCTGCTTGTCTCTCCAGCCAAGCTCCCTTAAAATACTGGTGCCAGGCATGGTGGTGCGTGCCTATCATTGCAACCTATGAAGTGCAAGGTCGAGGCTAGGAATAGCTTGAATCCTCAGGTTCGAGATCTGCCCAGGGCAACATAGCGAGACATAGTCTCAAAATATAACTGGGCTTGGTGGCGTGTGCCTGTAATCCAAGTTACCTGGGAGGCTGAGGCCAGGGATCGCTTGAGTCCGTGGTACCCCGGGCAACGTGAGCCTGCAGTTCCCTAGGCAACAACGTGAGACCTAGTCTCAAAAAAACAAACAAACAAAAAATTCTGGTGAAATAGAGATAAAAAGAATATAAATAAAAAGAAATAATGCTGAGTGGGGCTCAGCTAACATATGCTTCCACAGCAAAGGAGGTCACCAGTGAGATGAAAAACCAACCTACTAAATGCAAGAAAATATTTGGAAATCACATCTTTGCTAAGAGGTGACTGTCTAAAATAAACAAAGGACTCATCACTCAATAGCAAGACAAAACAAAACAAAACAAAAACCCACCTAAAGATGGCGGAATATTTGAATCGTTTTCCAAAGAAGATGGTGAACAAACAGAACAACAACAGATGAAATAACCGATGAAAAACTGCTCACTCACTGATGACCAGGAAAATGAAAATCAAAACCACTAGGGGGCGCACTTACCACTCGCTAGAACAGGTGTCACAGACAAGAGAATAAATGTGGCAAGGCTGTGACTAACTGGGAAATCATTGTGCATTGCTGGGCCAGAATGTAAACTGATGCAGTCACCGCGGAAAACAGTGTGGAGATCACATACACACACACACACGCATACACACACACATACACACTATCAAAGCTAGAAGTATCATGGGATCCAGCAAATCCAATTTTGAGAATTAGTTCATTTGAGAAGTTAGTGTTCATTGCAGTATTACTGACAATAGCCTAACCTGGAAACAACCTAGATGCTCCTCAATGAATGGATAATGTAGATGTGATGTAATATAATATAATTAATACAATACAATACAATACAATATAATATAATATGTTTTTATTATGTATATATTATAATAAACAAAAAAGGATTATGTATATTATATATTATAGGATAATGTAATATACTATAATATAATACAGTATAGTTGCTGGGTTTTTTTTTTGAGTCTAGGTCTTGCTATGTTGCCTGGGGTATTCACAAACCCACAGACTTAAGTGATCCCTAGCTTCAGCCTCCCAAGGCTGGGATTACAGGCATGCGCCTCCAAGCCTGGCTATTTTTTTGAGACTAAGTCTTGCTGTGTTGCTTTTTGTAGTCTTGAACCTGCAGACTCAAATGATTCCTTGCCTCAGCCTCCCAAGGCTGGGATTAAAGGCTCACATCACTGTGCCTGGACAGTACAGTTATTTTGACCTATATTATAGAATATTACTCAGCTATTAAAAAGGAAGGAAATCTTGTTATTTATAACAACATGGATCGTCCTTGAGGATATTTTTCTAAGTGAGATAAATTAGAGAAGGACAAAACAAAAGAAAAAAACAAACTCACAGATAAAGAATAGATTGGGGTGGGGTTAATGGGCAAAAGGAGTCGAAAGGTACAAACTGTCAGGTATGAAGTCATGAGGTCAGAATATCTAGCACATTTGACCACCGTGAACACCGTGAGGCACATTTGAAAGTTGTCATCAGAGTAAATCTCATAAAGTGTCATCACAAGAAAAATATAGATAGGAGCTGGGCACGGTGGTGCGTGCCTGTAAGCTTTAGCCCATGAAGTGGCTGGGGCTAGGGATCGCAGTTCGAGTTCCACTTGGACCAAGCGAGACTAGGTCCGTGAGATCTATTCCCAAAAAATAGCTGGGTGTGGTGGCACATACCTGTAATCCCAGCTACCTGGGAAGCTGAGGCTGAGGATTGCTTGAGTCTGTGGTACTCTGGACAATGTGAGCCTGAGGTTCCATGGGCAAAAGTGGAAAAAAAAAAGAGTAAAACTAAATTTAAAAAAATTATTAAAAAACAGATAAAAATGTATAGATATGGACGATAATGGACATTCTATGCATTTACTGGTGTAACCACGTCACAATGTATGCAGGTATTGAATCGTTATGTTGTATGCCTGAAACTAAAATGTTATATGTCAAGTATATAGCAATAAAACTAATCAGAAAATTATTTTAAGCTTCTTCGTAAGACATTTGGGAAAGTTTGGATTTTTATGCTACTTTTTGTATGTTCCCAGAATACAAATGACTGTGTTCTGAACTGAAATGGAATGAGAAAAAAGAACTGACCAAAGCAAAACAAAACAGTGAAAATCAACAACCCTGTGCTCTTAAAAGCGCAGAGGAAAAATGCTCAGGATCTAAAGATACACTTATAAATCTAACCCAATCATTATCAGGTTTAAAGGAAACTTAAAGATCCTTTTGAAAAGGGGTTTTTACCTTGTGTTGGGGGGAGGGGCGAGTGTTGTACACACTCGGGAAAGTTTTATCAAAATCCTGGAGAAAGTCTGTTTGTGGAGACTATTTATGACCTCCTTGCTGGCCAGAATATATTCTCCATTTTAATGGTGACAACATCTATTCTTCTTTTGAAGAAATGAATCTCCTGACTGTGGTCAGTCTTGGTAAGATTATCAATCATGATGCTCATCCCGCCTTAAATCAAGCCATTGATTAGATGCCATTTCTCTCTTTATCCTGGTGGAGGCCAGAAATGGGACTCATTTATTTAGCTGTTCCCCAAAGCTTTTCTGTACCAGTCAGGGTTCCACCAGGAGATAGAAACCACATAGTTGTTTGAACAAGGAAAGTTTAACTTAAGGAACTTTAAGAGATGAGTGATGACTGAAGTGTAAGGTGAGCCCTGAAGGATAGCACAAGGTTGAGGGAGGGAGATAAGGCAGCAGTAGTTTGGAAGGGTCCTTTCTCCTAGGCTAGGGACAGTGCTCTGTTCAAGATGGTTGCCCCTCATCACATGTGACACGTCAGTCCAGGCAGTGACCAGGCAGTTGTAAAAAGTGCTGTCAGTGTGAAAGACACTCCAGAATTTGAACACTCAGTACCCTCCATGCAAAGAATGTGAGCTGCCTCATTAGAATTTTTTAATACCAACAGGTGTTAGTGAAGTGGGAAAGCCCTGGGGTACACAATAATGCAATAATGTAATATAAATATAAATACACATATATATGCAAATTAAAAAAATTAAATTAAATTAAAAAAAAAGAACAACCATCACAGAGATAGTTGACATTCTCTGTGGATATCTCTTCTATCCTATTCCCCATTATACATTTCCAGAAATAATAATTAGTACACTGGACCTGATGTTTGCCATGCCAGTGGTATTTGAAACTTTTAAATCACACATCAATAAATAATATTTTTGCATGGTTATAAAAAAAAGAAATGTTTAATACTGATTCCATGTTAAAATGTTATATTTTGATGATGACAGTTTAAGTGAAACATACAACCAAATTATTTCACCTTTTAATGTTTGTTTTTGTAAAAGCGTAGCTAGGAGAGCATTTAAAATGCTATTGTACTTTTATTGGACTGAGCTGGTTTGTGACTTTGCATCTGTCAATCACGAGTGAACGCCAGTGATTAAAGCATCTCTAGTTCTCTTTTGCTCCCAGGCAAAACCGGTTTCCATTTTGTGGAAATCGCTGAAGCGCAGGATTATCCGGAGTCAGAGCCCCTGTACAGGGGGATGGGAAAAGGGGTCACAGGGATACCATTTATCCAATATCACCTGCATAATCTGTGTAACACTTTCCTAGGATTTTGCAACATTTTCATGTAATGACCTTTTTTAAAATGGAAAGTTTATTATAAGAGATAACATTGTTCATCTCAGGCTTGGTACATTGGGGATCTTGTTTTTAAGCTACATTAAAATAAACATAAAACGAATAAACTGTATCTCCTGTCCCACCAGCAGTGAACATTCTGGAACATTCTGGTGAAAACCAATGGTTAGTAATTTTCCAGCAAAGGAATTCTATTAAAAAAAGAGTCAATCATCCTCTGATATGTGTAATTATGTCTTTCCTTCTCTTCGAGTTTTATGACGCCATTTGAATTTCTCCAATGTGTTACTTTGACATTTAATGCAATGTTTATGCACCAATCATAAAAATTGTCTTCCCCTTCAGAACTATCTAAAATCTTCATCCTTCGCCTGCCTTATTGACACGTGGCCATTAAAATATGACTATTTGACAATAATTTTACAACAATGAATAAACTTCATATTAATTAGATTAAAACAGTTATTTGTCTGTTTCCTTCCTAATGTGCATAATTACTAATTTGGGGAACATGTGCAGAAAATATGAAGTGCATTTTTAGAGCTGGGCCTCAGTCTCTGAGGTGATGCTTACTTTTTCTTCTCAGATATATCATTTGGGAGTTTCCTTTTTGACTAGATCTATATACTTGATGGTTAATAAATTTTACAGAAATTCCAGACAACATTTTAAATTTCAAATCATTTTCTAGGACAGTGTCAGTGGCAATTATTGCCATAACTTTCTACTTATGAAAACCTTTTCTTTCTTTCTTTCTTTCTTTTTTTTTGCAGGGATGGAGGGACAAGTTTTTTTACTGCCTTAAGAAGGACAACTCCATCTTCTACTTTAGTCTGTTTGCCGGAATATCTGTATAGTTAAAAATAGAAAACCTCTTGCTTCTTTTCAGTCTTTAAATAGTATCTTATAGATATATATGTATCTTCAGAGAGTTGTTCCCGATTTTGGTTTAACATTTTTGGTGGAATCCTCAGGTGGAAGCAATGAACTGAATCTACGTTTTCTTGTAATTATATTTCATTTAAATTTTAAAATAATTTTTTATAGGTGATTTTTCTAGAACTCCTTAATGGGAAATGGATTTGGTAAGAAGCTTTGTGGTTTTAATGGGGTTTGAGAATATTAGTGGGGGCTTTAAGTTAGTCTGGAATACTTGGGGTAACTGGCAAGTTCTCTCTATGGTAAAATAGACAATTTTTCAATGTTTTCCTGTTTCAGGGACAGTGAGGACAGGTTCCTTTTCTGTCCCTTCTCTCATAGGGACATTGTCCCCAAGCACAGAACCTTTGAATGCAGGGTACAAGAACAGAGTTACCCTCAAATTTGCCCCATTCATTCTAGGTGCTGAGCTTATGGATAACATTGTTACAAATCAGGTTTGGCATGTTGGGGATCTTGTTTTTAAAATACAATTAAGTTTTTACTCTCCTTTTTTATCATCATAATTCCTCCCCCCCCTTTGGTCATTTTCTCCCTCCTTGGGCCGGTTGGGCAAATATCTATCTCCTTACCTGTAAAGGTAGAAAGTAACAGTACATATTTCACAGGTCTGTTAGAAGTGTCCAGGTGAGAAAGTCTGTTAAGCCCTGGGAAAAAGGGCTTAATCCAGGTTCGGTAATAATAATACCAATAGGTAACAACAACAATTTAATGATGTAGCCCCCTCTGGCTGCATCTTTCCCTCTCTTGCTTTTCTTTAGCAGTGCTATGAGCATCATCCTTTACTTTGGCTTAATTCTTAGATGTGGAAATAAAGAATTAAGTGCAAATACTTGTAAAGCTCACAACATACCAAACAGAACTGGAAGGCAGTGATGGACTCCGTGGCCACCATCTGCTAAAGTCTTTTCAGATTCTCTTTGCCAAGCGAGATGGCAGGAATATTGCTATTGTCACTATGATATCGGGTCGAAGCACGAGGCAAAAGCCTCCAAATTGCAAACCCAAGGTCCGTTTCACCTGCGCCTAGCAGTTGCCACTCTAAATACCAATTAACAACAGGGTTTTATTAACAAGGGAGCTGAACAGGGAGAACAAAACGTCGTGAAAGCCACACGTAGCAGTTATCTTACCCCAGTCACCATTCTCAGACTCAAAGGTCCCCAAGGCACAGTGCACAGTCCAATGACGAATCCTTTGCCCCTCTGAACCTCAGAGGAAGGCACTTTGGCAAAGTCCAGTCCTTTCGCCAGCGTCTTCTCTTTCCTTTCTTTTCTCTCGGTGTCCCACACAGCTCGACTTCTCCCAGGTGCTTCAAGCTTCTTCCACGGTGGCTGATGAAGAAATCAGCCT
>PVHY01035641.1:0-10644 GCA_004024945.1 Uropsilus gracilis
ATTTATATCTTACTTTAACTTCTCTGTACTTTGATATATAGAGATGATATCTCTCTCTGTTGTACCCTTCAAGGAGTAGAAGACAATATCAGTCCATCTCACCTTCACCTCTTAGGTTACATGATTTCTAGCACTTATTACAAACCCTTGTTTTCATTCAAAATTCTGCGGATTTCGGGCTTCTAGGCGAACTGCCAGCGTTTTCAGCGCGAACGATCCTGAATTCAGTCTCCAAAGTGAAGTTTATATCTTACTATAACTTCTCTGTAAGTTGATATATAAAGATGAAATCTCTCCCTCTTTTATTCCTCAAGGAATAGAAGAGAATACCAGTCCATCTCAACTCTACCTCTTAAGTTTATTGATCTGTAGCACTTATTACAAACCCCGTTTTCCTTCAAAATCCTGGAAATTTCGGCCTTGCAGGCGAACAAACAGTGTTTTCAGCCTGAACGCATCTGATTTTAAGTAGACTCCAAATAAGAAATTTATATCATGCTGTAACTTCTCTATACATTGATGTATAAAGATGAAATCTCTCTCTATTGTAACCCTCAAGGAATAGAAGAGAATATCAGTCCATCTCACCTCTAACTCTAAAGTTTCTTGATTTGTAGCACTTGTTACAAACCCCCGTTTTCCTTCATAATCCTAAGATTTCGGCCTTGCAGGCGAACTGCCAGCGTTTTCATTGCGAACGTTCCTGAATACAAACAGACTCCAAAGGAGAATTTTATATCTTAGTGTAACTTCTCTGTACTTTGATGTATAAAGATGAAATCTCTCTGTATTTTACCGCTCAAGGAAAAGAAGAGAATACCAGTCCATCTCACATCTAACTCTTAAATTTCTTGATTTGTAACAGTTTTTAAAATCCCCGTTTTCCTGCAAAATTCTGGAGATATCGGCCTTGCAGGCAAACTGCCAGCATTTTCACTGCGAAAGCTCGTGAATACAAACAGACTCCAAAGGAGTGGTTCATATCTTAGTATAACTTCTCTTAACTTTGATGTATAAAGATGAAATCTCTCTGTTTTACCCCTCAAGGAATAGAAGAGAAAACCAGTCGATCTCACCTCTACCTCTAAAGTTTTTGATTTATAGCACTTATTACAAACCCCCGTTTTCCTTCAAAATCCTGGGGATATCTTTCTTGCAGGCGAAATGTCAGCGTTTGCACTGTGAATGCTCCTGAATACATACTTCAAAGGAGTAGTTCATATCTTAGTATAACTTCTCTTTACTTTGATGTATAAAGATGAAATCTCTCTCAGTTGTACCCCTCAAGGAATAGAAGAGAATATCCGTCCATCTCACCTCTACCTCTAAAGTTTCTTGATTTGTAGCACTTATTACAAACCCCCGTTTTCCTTCATAATCCTAAGACTTCGGCCTTGCAGGCGAACTGCCAGCGTTTTCATTGCGAATGTTCCTGAATACAACCAGACTCCAAAGGAGAAATTTATATCTTAGCGTAAATTCTCTGTACTTTGATGTATAAAGATGAAAGCTCTCTGTATTTTACCACTCAAGGAAAAGAAGAGAATACCAGTCCATCTCACCTCTACCTCTAAAGTTTCTTGATTTATAGCACTTATAACAAACCCCGTTTTCCTTCAAAATACTGGGGATTTCGGCCTTGCAGGCGAACAAACAGAGTTTTCAGCCTGAACGCCTCTGATTTCAAGCTGACTCCAAATAAGAAATTTATATCTTGCTGTAACTTCTCTGTACTTTGATGTATAAAGATGAAATCTCTCTCTGTTGTAACCCTCAAGGAATAGAAAAGAATAAAAGTCCATCTCACCTCTAATTCTAAAGCTTCTTGATTTGCAGCACTTAATACAAACCCCTATTTTCCTATAAATCCTGGGATGTCGGCCTTGCAGGCTAACTGCCAGCATTTTCATTGCGAATGCTCCTGAATGCAAAGAGACTCCAAAGGAGAAGTATATATCTTAGTATAATTTCTCTGTACTTTGATGTATAAAGATGAAATCTCTGTGTTGTACCCCTCAAGGAATAGAAGAGAAAGCAGTCCATCTCACCTCTGCCTCTTATGTTCCTTGAGTTGTACCACTTATTAAAAACCCCTGTTTCCCTTCAAAATTCTCGGAATTTCGGCCTTGCAAGCGAACAAACGGTGTTTTCAGCCTGACGCCTTTGATTTTAAGCAGACGCCAAAGAAGTAATTTATATCATGCTGTACCTTCTCTGTCCTTTGTTGTAGAAGATGAAATCTCTCTCAGTTGTACCCCTCAAGGAAGAGAAGAGATTAACAGTCCATCTCACATCTACCTCTTAAGTTTCTTGATTTGTAACACTTATTACATACCCTTGTTTTCCTTCAAAATCCTGGGGATTTCGGCCTTGCGCAAACAAACAGTGTTTTCAGCCTCAACGCCTCTGATTTCAAGCAGACTCCAAGAAGAAATGTTTATCTTGCTGTAACTTCTCTGTACTTTGATGTATAAAGATGAAATCTCTCTCAGTTGTACCCCTCATGGAATAGAAGAGTTTAACAATCCATCTCACATCTACCTATTAAGTTTCTTGAATTGTAACACTTATTACAAACCCTTGTTTTCCTTCAAAATCCTGGGGATTTCGGTCTTGCAGGTGAACAAACAGTGCTTTCAGCCTCAAGGCCTCTGATTTCAAGCAGACTCCAAAGAAGAAATGTATATCTTGCTGTAAATTCTCTGTCCTTTGATGTATAAAGATGAAATCTCTCTCAATTGTACCCCCAAGGAATAGAAGAGATTATCAGTCCATCTCACATCTACCTCTTGTTTCTTGATTTTTAACACTTATTACAAACCCCGTTTTCGTTCAAAATCCGGGGATTTCGGCCTTGCAGGCGAACAAATAGTGTTTTCAGCCTGAACGCCTCTGATTTCAAGCAGACTCCAAATAAGAAATCTATATCTTGCTGTAACTTCTCTGTCCTTTGATGTATAAAGATGAAATATCTCTCAGTTGTACCCCTTTAGGAACAGAAGAGATTAACAGTCCATCTCAAATCTACCTCTTAAGTTTCTTGATTTGTAACACTTATTACAAACCATTGTTTTCCTTTAAAATCCTGGGGATTTCAGCTTGCAGGTGAACAAACAGTGTTTTCAGCCTGAATTGCTCTAAAATCAAGCAGACTCCAAATAAGCAATGTATATCTCGCTGTAACTTCTCTATATTTTGATGTAAAAATATGAAATCTCATTTGTACCCCTCAAGGAATAGAAGAGATTAACAGTCCATCTAACATCTACCTCTTAATTTTCTTGATTTGTAACACTTATTACAAACCCTTGTTTTCCTTTAAAATCCTGTGGATTTCGGCCTTGCAGGCGAACAAACAGTGTTTTCAGCCTGAACATCTCTGATTTGAAACAGATTCCAAAGACGAAATGTATATCTTGCTGTAACTTTTCTGCAATTTGATGCATAAAGATGAAATCTCTCTCAGTTGTACCCCTCAAGGAATAGAAGAGATAAACAGTCCATCTCATATCTACCTCTTAAGTTTCTTGATTTGTAACACTTATTACAAACCCTTGTTTTCCCTCAAAATCCTGGGGATTTCGGCCTTGCAGGCGAACAAACAGTGTTTTCATCCTGAAACCCTCCAATTTCAAGCAGACTCCAAATAAGCAATGTATATCTCCCTGTAACTTCTCTGTATTTTGATGTAAAAGATGAAATATCAGTTGTACCCCTCAAGGAATAGAAGAGATTATCAGGACATCTCACATCTACCTCTAAGTTTCTTGATTTGTAACACTTATTACAATCCCCGTTTTCCTTCAAAATGTGGGGATTTCGGCCTTGTAGTCGAACAAAGAGTGTTTTCAGGCTGAACGCCTCTGATTTCAAGCAGACAATAAAGAAGAAATGTATATCTTGCTGTAACATCTTGCACTTTGATGTATAAAGATGAAATCTCTCTCAGTTGTACCCCTCAAGGAACACAAGAGTTTAACAATCCATCTCACATCTACCTCTTAAGTTTCTTGATTTGTAACACTCATTACAAACACTTGTTTTCATTCAAAATCCTGAATATTTTGGCCTTCTAGGCGAACTACCAGCGTTTTCAGCGCAAACGTTATTGACTTCAAAATCCCTCAAAGGAGGCCTTTATATCTTAGTATAATTTTTCAGTACTTTGTTGTATAGAGATGAAATGTCACTCTGTTATACCCCTCAAGGAATGGAAGAGAATATCAGTCCATCTCACCTCTACCTCTAAAGCTTCTTGATTTGTAACACATATTCCAAACCCAGTTTTCCTTCAAAATCCTGGAGATTTCGGCCTTGCAGGCGAACAAACAATGTTTTCACCCTGAACGCCTCTGATTTCAAGCAGACTCCAAATAAGAAATGTATATCTTGCTGTAACTTCTCTGTCCTTTGATGTATAAAGATGAAATCTCTCTCAGTTGTACCCATTTAGGAACAGAAGAGATTAACAGTCCATCTCACATCTACCTCTTAAGTTTCCTGATTTGTAACACTTATTACAAACCCTTGTTTTCCCTTAAAATCCTGGGGATTTCGGCCTTGCAGGCGAACAAACAGTGTTTTCAGCCTCAACGACTCTGATTTCAATCAGATTCCAAATAAGCAATGTATATCTCGCTGTAAATCCCTGTATTTTGATGTATAAAGATGAAATCTCAGTTGTACCCCTCAAGGAATAGAAGAGATTAACAGTCCATTTCACATCTAACTCTTAATTTTATTGATTTGTAGCACTTATTACAAACCACGTTTTCCTTCATTATTAGGGGATTTCGGCCTCGCAGGCGAACAAACAGTGTTTTCAGCCTGAACGCCTCTGATTTCAAGCAGACTGCAAATAAGAAATGTATATCTTGCTGTAACCTCTCTGTATTTTGATGTATAAAGATGAAATCTCTCACAGTTGTACCCCTCAAGGAATAGAAGAGATTAACAGTCCATCTCACATGTACCTCGTAAGTTTCTTGATTTGTAACACTTATTACATACCCTTGTTTTCATTCAAAATCCTGGGGATTTCGGCCTTGCAGGAGAACAATGTTATCAGACTCAACGCCTCTGATTTCAAGCAGACTCCAAAGAAGAAATGTATATCTTGCTGTAACTTCTCTGTCCTTTGATGTTTAAAGATGAATTCTCACTCAGTCGTACCCCTCAAGGAATAGAAGAGATTAACATTCCATCTCACATCTACCTCTTAAGTTTCTTGATTTGTAACACTTATTACAAACCCCGTTTTCGTTCAAAATCCTGGGGATTTCGGCCTGGCAGACGAACAAACAGTGCTTTCAGCCTCAACGCCTCTGATTTCAACAGACTCCAAATAAGAAATGTATATCTTGCTGTAACTTCTCTGTACTTTGATGTATAAAGATGAAATCTCTCTCAGTTGTACCCCTCAAGAAATAGAAGAGTTTAACAATCCATCTCACATCTACCTCTTAAGTTTCTTGATTTGTAACACTTATTACAAACCCTTGCTTTCCTTCAAAATCCTGGGGATTTCGGCCTGGCAGGCGAACAAACAGTGCTTTCAGCCTCAACGCCTCTGATTTCAATAGACTCCAAAGAAGAAATGTATATCTTGCTGTAACTTCTCTGTACTTTGATGTATAAAGATGAAAGCTCTCTCAGTTGTACCCCTCAAGGAATAGAAGAGATTAACAGTCCATCTCACATCTACCTCTTACGTTTCTTGATTTTAACACTTATTACAAACCTTTGTTTTCCTTCAAAATCCAGGGGATTTCGGCCTTGCAGGCGAACAAACAGTGTTTTCAGCCTCAACGCCTCTGATTTCAGGCAGACTCCAAAGAAGAAATGTATATCTTGCTGTACTTCTCTGTACTTTGTTGTATAAAGATGAAATCTATCTCAGTTGTACCCCTCAAGAAATAGAAGAGGTTAACAGTCCATCTCACATCTACCGCGTAAGTTTCTTGTTTTGTAACACTTAATACATACCCCGTTTTCCTTCAAAATTCTGGGGATTTTGCACTTGCAGGCGAACAAACAGTGTTTTCTGCCTCAACGCCTCTGATTTCAAATAGACTCCAAAGAAGAAATGTATATCTTGCTGTAACTTCTCTGTACTTTGATATATAAAGATGAAATCTCTCTCAGTTCTACTCCTCAAGGAATAGGAGAGATTAACAATCCATCTGACATCTACCTCTAAAGTTTCTTGATTTGTAACACTTATTATAAACCCCGTTTTCCTTCAAAATCCTTGGGATTTCGGCCCTGCAGGCGAACAAACACTGTTTTCCGTTTCAACCCCTCTGGATTCAAGCAGACTCCAAAGAAGAAATGTATATCTTGCTGTAACTTCTCTGTACTTTGATGTATAAAGATGAAATCTATCTCAGTTGTACCCCTCAAGGAATAGAAGAGATTAACAGTCCATCTCACAACTACCTCTTACGTTTCCTGATTTATAACACTTTATTACATACCCTTGTTTTCCTTCAAAATCATGGGGATTTCGGCCTTGCAGGTGAACAAACAGTGTTTTCAGCCTCAATGCTTCTGATTTCAAGCAGACTCCAAAGAAGAAATGTATATCTTGCTGTAACTTCTCTGTACTTTGATATATAAAGATGAAATCTCTCGCAGTTGTACCCCTCAAGGAATGGAAGAGATTAACAGTCCATCTCACATCTACCTCTTAAGTTTCTTGATTTGTAACAGTTATTACAAGCCCTTGTTTTCATTAAAAATCCTGGGGATTTTGGCCTTGCAGGCGAACAAACAGTTTTTTCAGCCTCAACGCCTCTGATTTCAAGCAGACTCCATAGAAGAAATGTATATCTTGCTGTAACTTCTTGCACTTTGATGTATAAAGATGAAATCTCTCTCAGTTGTACCCCTCAAGGAACAGAAGAGTTTAACAATCCATCTCACACCGACCTCTTAAGTTTCTTGATTTGTAGCTCTTATTACAAACTCTTGTTTTCATTCAAAATCCTGCAGATTTTGGCCTTCTAGGCGAACTACCAGCGTTTTCAGCGCAAACGTTAATGAATTCAAAATGCCTCCAAAGTAGGCCTTTATATCTTACTATAATTTCTCAGTACTTTGATGTATAGAGATGAAATGTCACTCTGTTATACCCCTGAAAGAATAGAAGAGAATATCAGTCCTACTCACCTCTACTTCTAAAGCTTCTTGATTTGTAGCACTTAATACAAACCCTTGTTTTCCTTTAAATCCTGGGGATGTCGGCCATGCAGGCTAACTGCCAGCATTTTCATTGCGAACCCTCCTGAATGCAAAGAGAATCCAAAAGAGAAGAATATATATTAGTATGACTTCTCTGTACTTTGATGTTTAAAGATGAAATCTCTCTCTGTTGTACCCCTCAGGGAATAGAAGAGAAAGCAGTCCATCTCACCTCTGCCTTTTAAGTTCCTTGATTTGTAACACTTATTACAAACCCTTGCTTTCCTTCAAAATCCTGGGATTTCGGCCTCGCAAGCGAGCAAACAGTGTTTTCAGCCTGACGCCTCTGACTTTAAGCAGACGCCAAAGAAGTAATTTATATCATGCTGTAACTTCTCTATACTTTGATGTATAAAGATGAAATCTCTCTCAGTTGTACCCATCAAGGATTAGAAGAGATTAAGGTCCATCTCACATGTAACTCTTAAGTTTCTTGATTTGTAACACTTATTACAAACCCCGTTTTTCTTCAAAATCTGGGGATTTCGGCCATGCAGGCGAAAAGTGTTTTCAGCCTGAACGCCTCTGATTTCAAGCAGACTCCAAATAAGAAATGTATACCTTGCTGTAACTACTCTATACTTTGATGTATAAGATGAAATCTCTCTCAGTTGTACCCCTCAAGGAATAGAAGAGATTAACAATCCATCTGACATCTACCTCTTAAGTTTCTTGATTTGTAACACTTATTACAAACCCTTGATTTCCTTCAAAATCCTGGGGATTTCGGCCTTGCAGGCGAACAAACAGTGTTTTCAGCCTCAACTCCTCTGATTTCAAGCAGACTCCAAAGAAGAAATGTATATCTTGCTGTAACTTCTCTGTCCTTTGACGTATAAAAATGAAATCTCCATCAGTTGTACCCCTCAAGGAATACAAGAGATTAACAGTCCATCTCACATCTAACTTTTAAGTTTCTTGATTTGTAACACTTATTACAAACCTTTGTTTCCCATCAAAATCCTGGGGATTTCGGCCTTGCAGGCGAACAAACAGTGTTTTCAGCCGCAACGCCTCTGATTTCAAGCAGACTCCAAAGAAGAAATGTATATCTTGCTGTACTTCTCTGTACTTTGTTGTATAAAGATGAAATCTCTCACAGTTGTACCCCTCATGGAATAGAAGAGATTAACAGTCCATCTCACATCTACCTCGTAAGTTTCTTGATTTGTAACACTTATTACATACCCTTGTTTTCCTTCAAAATCCTGGGGATTTCGGCCTTGCAGGCGAACAAACACTGTTTTCAGCCTGAACGCCACTAATTTCAAGCAGACTCCAAATAAGCAATGTATATCTCGCTGTAACTTCTCTGTACATTGATATATAAAGATGAAATCTCAGTTGTACCCCTCAAGGAATAGAAGAGATTAACAGTCCATCTCACATCTACCTCTAAGTATCTTGATTTGTAACACTTATTACAATCCCCGTTTTCCTTCAAAATCTGGGGATTTCGGCCTTGCAGGCGAACAAAGAGTGTTTTCAGCCTGAACGCCTCTGATTTCAAGCAGACTCCAAAGAAGAAATGTATATCTTGCTGTAACTTCTTGCACTTTGATGTATAAAGATTAAATCTCTCTCAGTTGTACCCCTCAAGGAACACAAGAGTTTAACAATCCATCTCACATCTACCTCATTAGTTTCTTGATTTGTAACACTCATTACAAACCCTTGTTTTCATTCAAAATCCTGAATATTTTGGCCTTCTAGGCGAACTACCAGCGTTTTCAGCGCAAACGTTATTGACTTCAAAATCCCTCAAAGGAGGCCTTTATATCTTAGTATAATATCTCAGTACTTTGATGTATAGAGATGAAATGTCACTCTGTTATAACCATCAAGGAATAGAAGAGAATATCAGTCCATCTCACCTCTAACTCTAAAGCTTCTTGATTTGTAATCCTTATTACAAACCCAGTTTTCCTTCAAAATCCTGGGGATTTCGGCCTTGCAGGCGAAAAAACAGTGTTTTCAGCCTCAGGGCCTCTGATTTCATGCAGACTTCAACGAAGAAATGTATATCTTGCTGTAACTTCTCGGTACTTTGATGTATAAAAATGAAATCTCTCTCAGTTGTACCCCTCAAGGAATAGAAGAGATTAACTGTCCATCTCACATCTACCTTTGTTTCTTGATTTGTAAAACTTATTACAAACCCCGTTTTCGTTCAAAATCCTGGGGATTTCGGCCTTGCAGGCGAACAAACAATGTTTTCGGCCTGAACGCCTCTGATTTCAAGCAGACTCCAAATAAGAATTGTATATCGTGCTGTAACTTCTATGTCCTTTGATGTATAAAGATGAAATCTCTCTCAGTTGTACCCATTTAGGAACAGAAGAGATTAACAGTCCATCTCACATCTACCTCTTAAGTTTCTTGATTTGTAACACTTATTACAAACCCTTGTTTTCCCTCAAAATCCTGGGGATTTCGGCCTTGCAGGCAAACAAACAGTGTTTTCAGCCTGAAAGCCTCTGATTTCAAGCAGACTCCAAATAAGCAATGTATCTCTCCCTGTAACTTCTCTGTATTTTGATGTAAAAAGATGAAATCTCAGTTGTACCCCTCAAGGAATAGAAGAGATTATCAGGACATCTCACATCTACCTCTAAGTTTCTTGATTTGTAACACTTATTACAATCCCCGTTTTCCTTCAAAATCTGGGGATTTCGGCCTTGCAGGCGAACAAAGAGTGTTTTCAGGCTGAACGCCTCTGATTTCAAGCAGACTCCAAAGAAGAAATGTATATCTTGCTGTAACATCTTGCACTTTGATGTATAAAGATGAAATCTCTCTCAGTCGTACCCTTTAAGGAATAGAAGAGTTTAACAATCCATCTCACATCTACCTCTTAAGTGTCTTGATTTGTAACGCTCATTACAAACCCTTGTTTTCATTCAAAATCCTGAATATTTTGGCCTTCTTGGCGAACTACCAGCGTTTTCAGCGCAAACGTTATTGACTTCAAAATCCCTCAAAGGAGGCCTTTATATCTTAGTATAATTTTTCAGTACTTTGTTGTATAGAGATGAAATGTCACTCTCTTATACCCCTCAAGGAATGGAAGAGAATATCAGTCCATCTCACATCTACCTCTTAAGTTTCTTGATTTGTATCACTTATTACAAAAGCCCGTTTCCTTCAAAATCCTGCGGATTTCGGCCTTGCAGGCAAACAAACAGTGTTTTCAGCCTGAACGACTGTGATTTCAAGCAGACTCCAAGTAGGGAATGTATATCTTGCTGTAACTTCTCTGTACTTTGATGCATAAAGATGAACTTTCCCTCTGTTGTACCCCCCATGGAAAAGAAGAGAATAACAGTCCATCTCACATCTAACTCTTAAGTTTCTTGATTTGTAACACTTATTAAAAACCCTTGCTTTCTTTCAAAATCGTGC
>PVHY01035909.1:0-10162 GCA_004024945.1 Uropsilus gracilis
CAGCCCCAGGACCCAAGAAGACTCTCCAAAGAGAACTTATTGAGAGAGAGTCCAGATAACTGTCTAACCACATAGCTCCTCCAAGTCTCTCTCACTTACCTCTCTAACATGTTGTATGATGTCACTTATGTCAATGTGCCAAGATCAGTTATCAGGATGTAGAAGTGCCAGAACTAAAAGAGGTATGCTTACATGAGTGCCAAAACATGGCTAATTAAATTTGCTTGGTCATTAAATTGATTTCTGGATAAATTGTCTGGAAAGTACACACTTGTATCTTGAATCTCCTTTATCCTATTGCCTTACGTAGTAATTTTAGAGACATATGCCTACATTGGTATATGAGATTTTAACAGCTATTTGAAGAAATGAGCATTTATACATTAATCAGGCTGAAATGTTTCATGAGAAAATTAGCTTCTAAGAACAAAATAAATGATTATTTCTGTTATTCCTACCTTTAAAAAATAATTAAATAATTTATTTATACATAAATTTCACATCTACATTATCCCCAGAGTTCACACCCCACCCTTCCTAACTGTTCCCACTCTGCCCTATCCCCCCCAGTTGTGTACTTCAATTTGGTTGTTAACCTGTTTTGACTTTTCTTCATGACTTTTTGATTATCTAACCCATGTCCCATATAATAGTGAAACCATTTTGTGTCTGTCTTTTTCTTTTTGACTTGTTTCTGCTAATATGATTTCTTATAGGTACATCCATGTTACCATAATTCATAAAAATTTTTCATTTTTAATTTATGAATAATATTACATTGTGTATATTACCACATTTTTTTAAAAAAAAAATGGACCAAGACATCCTCACACCATGTACAAAAACCAACTCAAAATGGATAAAAGACTTAAATGTCAGACCTGATATTCCTACCTTTTAACCCTATGTCTAATATATGAAAACTGTTTTAAAAAATGGAATGCATTAAATCTATATGAATTCAACATTTTAAATACAAAATTCTGGGAAATAGTTACTAACTTCTTGTTCAGATGTACTATGGCAATTTGATAATTTCCAGTTTTTTGAGGTTTACTACCATTCCTTGGGTTTGCCATTTCAGCACTCAGAGTGACTATGCTTCTTCATGGGCTTCTCAACTGAAAAAACACTCTCAAAAATAAGAGAATTAGCATCAGAAGTGCTCATGGAAATAGAATTTTCCATGAATAGAATGAATTTTTCATTCTACTGGATTTTATATATAACTTCACAGTTTCTATGTTGAGCAAATGAGTATGAGGCTTCTGAATCCCAGAAGATAAAATGGGACACACAAAGAAGGAAACATCAGCTCTCTTTTAAATAAATTACTTTCAATTAGGAGAGTAAAGTTAAAGAAAACCGGAAAAGTTCTTCAAAAAAGTATTGTTCTTTGAAAACTAATATATCTACCAAATAGGAGGAAAGAGAAATATTCTAAACAAAATAACATTTAAACTGGTTCTTATGTATTAATTAATTAGAATGGAGGATCCCTTTTTATGTGTGCATATAACAAATAATCATGTATATTTTAATGTTTTACAATTGTATTTGTCAATTATACCTCAATAAAGGTGAAAAGAGAAAAAAACTGGATCTTAAAGAATTGTATTAAGCAGAAATATTAATTAGGGGGAATAAAAAACATGACAAGGTAGAAATACAAGGTGTAAGGTATATTCAGAAAACAACACAATTCAGTTTGTCTGGAAGCTTAAGAAGTAAGTTGGGAAAATCATTTTTACACCTGACCACGCAAGATCTTGAATGCTACCATTAGTTTATAGTTGTTTTGGTAATGGCAATCACTGGTAGATTTCAATCGTAAAAATAATTACAAATATTCTGTATGTGCTCACTATGTTCTAGTCACTGTACAACAAACTATGCACATATATTATTTCAGTCTCAGAAAACCCATTGAAGTAGCTAACTCATCTAAAATGCTAGTTCTGCATTTAGCTGGAGACCATGACATAAAAATATTGAGTAAAAGATCATTTAGTTGGAAAAGGAATCCAACCTGCACTATAAAAAGCTCTGTGCTAGATACAAAGTAGAAAAGTGAGGAATAGTAAGCCTGGGTAAAGGGAATCAAATCAGTTATAACTGGGTGGAGGTGTCCTTGAGGCAGTTGAAGCTGAGGTAAGAATCCAAGAAAAGACTAGGACCAGAGATGAGTGAGCAATGTCAAATGAGATTATAGAAGATGAGAACTGATTCATAGGAACAAAAGGTACTTGCTAGAAGGGCAGTATATATATTATGTCACAGATCCCCAATCAAGCAAATCAGATTCTGGACATTGCCAATCTACCAAAAATCTGCTAAGGATGCCCTGAACTTCCTTGTGCATCACAAATCAACAGGTAAAAACATGAGAACTAGGAGAAAAACTTTCGAACATGTCTGGGCTGAGCCCTTATAAAAGCATACTCCTTCCCACCAGGGGCCTTGGTTTGAACTGCCTTCAGGGAGAGCTGCACCTTTAGATTTCAAAGGGCTGATCCCAAGAACAAGTTCCCTATAAGCATTTTTCAAATAGTCTAAATAATAGTCTATCCACTAGGGGAATGTTATCAAAAAGTAAACAACAAAACAACAAAACAAATATACAGTGCTTTACTCAAAATCACATATTCTGGCTACATTAAAATTGTTTCTATTTGATATAATTTTAATTTGGGGGAAGTGAAAAAGAAAAATCTAAAAATGAACAACAGATGTTTTTGGAAAGCTAAGCCTAATGGGAAAAATGTCCTTTCTCATTTGGAAAGCTAAGCTTAATGAGAAATGCCCATTCCCATTTTGTATCTCTTTATTCATGGACTTACTCATTCAAAACCAGATAAACACATCCCAAGTCAAAGTAGTATCAAATAACTCTAATTTCATGGATTTTGATGAAGGAAGATGTTGAGAGCTGAACGTAGGGTACAAGAGAGGACAGACAGAGAGCCTGACATACCCACAGAGGCTGGGGCTGAATGAAAGTATGCATCATCCAGCAAATTTTAATGACTCCCACAAGTCCTTATAAAGGTTTCAGACAAAGGGAAAAAGTGGCTCAGGCAAGTACAATTCAGGATGCATTTCAAAGGAAGGCAAATGGTGAGGGGGTAATAAAATTAGTTAACACATTGGTTTCTGTGAGATAATTGGGGTTATCATCTAAGGGAAACATATTGGTTCCTGTGAGGTAAGTGGGGGATGCTCACAAATAGATTTTCTTCTAAGGGAATGAGGCTTTAGGTATACTTCCTGGGGGGCTGGTGATGCCTATCATTCCTTTAGGGACATTCATGCAAATTATTCTGTCTTCAGTTTTCCAGGACAGGTAATAGGAGATAAGGTTTGCCTTATCTCTCAGTGTGAATGCCAGACTAGTCTGTGATGGCATGTAGTATGTCCCCTTTTTTTTATTTACCATAAGCCAAGAAATCCTACAGGTTGGTTGTGATAGATGCAAAGCAACCTTAGCAAGAAAAGAATTATTTATTTTTTTTATAAATTATAAAATTTATTCCAGTTGACAATTTAGGCTATAGACATGTACATAAAAATTATTAGTGAGGTGGAGCATTTTTTCATATGTCTATTAGCCATCAGTATCTCCTCTTTGGTGGTGTCTTTTTAGTCCTTCTCCCCATTTTTTGAGTGGATTTTTTGCTGAGCTGTAGGAGCTCTTTGTGGATCTTTGTTATCAGACCCTTGTCACTTGTCTGGAGGGCAAAAATTTTTTCCCAGTTGGTTGGGTTTCTTTTTGTTTTGTTTATTGTCTCTTTTGTTGAACAGAAACTTTTTAGTTTGATATAGTCCCAGCTGTTTATGCTTTCCTTCACATTTTTGCTGGCCATAGTTGTTTCCCAAAATGGATTTCTGAGGTGAACTTCATGAAGGGTTTGCTCAGGTTTTCTTCTATGTATTTTATGGTTGCAGGTCTCACTTCCAGGTCTTTAATCCATTTTGAGTCAATTTTTGTACAGGATGTGAGGGTGTTGTCCTGGACCATTTTTTTTACAAGTTTTGATCCAGTTTTCCCAGCACCATTTACTGAAGAGGCTATCCTTGTTCCAGGGTATGTTTTTTGCCCCTTTGTCAAAGATTAGTTGACCATATATGTGTGGTTTTATTTCTGGGTATTCAATTCTGATCCATTGGTCTGTTTGTCTGTTTTTGTACCAGTAGCATTCTGTTTTAAGTATTATGGCTTTGTAGTATAGTTTGAAGTCTGGAATAGTAATACTTCCATTTTGTCTTCTGTTTGTCAAAAGGGTTTTGGCTATTTGGTGTCTTTTGTTGTTCCATATGAATTTCAGTAATTTTTGTTCTATCTCTTTAAAATATGTCATTGGGATCTTTATTGGAATTTCATTGAATCTGTAGATGGCCTTTGTTAGTATGGCCATTTTAATAATGTTGGTTTTTCTGATCCATGAACAGGGAATGTCTTTCCATTTTTTAACATCATCTTCTATTTCTTTTAAGAATGTTTTATTGTTTTCTTTATATATGTCCTTTATGTCTTTTGTTAGGTTAATTCCCAAGTATTTGATTTTCTTTGGTGTGATGGTAAATGGGGTGTTTTTTAAAATTTCTTCTTCTTCTGATTGGTTTTTTTCATATATGAATGCTGTTGATTTTTGTGTGTTGATTTTGTATCCAGCTACCTTACTGAATTGGTTTATTATTTCAATCAGCTTTTCTGTCGATTTTTCTGGTTTCTCTACATAGAGTATCATATCATCCGTGTATAATGATAACTTTGTTTCTTCTTTTCCTATTCAGGTTCCTTTTGTCTTTTTCTTGCTTTATTGCTCTAGCTAGGACTTTCAGTATTACATTGAGTGGAGGAGTGGAGAGAGTGGGCATCCTTGCCTGGTTCCAGACCTTTATTAAAATGGTTTCAGTTTTTTCCCCCTTGAGGATGATTTTGTTATGTGTCTGTCATATATAGTTTTTTTATGTTGAGGTATGTTTTTTTATACCAATTTTTTCCCAGGGCTTTCATCATGAAAGGATGCTGAACTTTAGTGAATGTTTTTTCTGAATGTATTGATATGATCATATGGTTTTTTTTTCCTCTTTCTTGATGTGGTGGATTATGTTGACTGATTTTCAAATGTTGAACCATCCCTGTGCCCCTGGGATGAATCCCACTTGGTCATGATGGATGATCCTTTTTATGCAATGTTGGATTTGGCTTGCCAAGATTTTGTTTAGAATTTTTGCATCTGTGTTCATTAGGGAGATTGGTCTATAGTTCTCTTTCTTTGCACTATCTTTATTTGGTTTTGGAATTAGTGTAATGTTTGCTTCATAGAAGGTATTTGGTAGCTTTCCTTCTGTCTCAATTTTTGAAAGAGTTTTAACAGTACCATTGTTAGTTCCTCTTTGAAAGTTTGGTAGAATTCATTTGTGAAACCATCTGGACCTGGGCTCTTGTTTTTAGGGAGAGATCTGATGACTGCCTCAATTTCACTGCTTATGATTGACCTGTTTAAGTTTTCTATTTCCTCTTTGTTCAATTTTGGATGACTGTTGTCTATGGCCATATCACCCTGAATGCACCTGATCTCATCAATTTTGGATGACTGTATTGTTCTAGGAATTTGTCCTTCTCTTCCAGGTTGCTGTATTTGTTTGCATATAGATGTTCGAGGTAGTCTCTAATTATCTTTTGGATTTCTGCTGGCTCTCTTGTAATATCTCCCTTTTCATTTATGATCCTATTTGAGCTTTCTCTCTTCTTTTCTTTGTAAATTTTGGAAGGGGTTTATCAATTTTATTTATTTTTTCAAAGAACCAGCTTTTGGTTTTATCTTTTCAATGGTCTTTTTGGCTTCGATTTCATAAATTTCTGCTTTTATTTTTGTTATTTCTTGTCTTCTGCTGGGTTTTGGATTTTTTGTTGCTCTTTTCCTAAGCTCTCGAGTTGGGAGATTAGAGTATTTCTTTGGGCTGCTTCAATTCTTTTTATTTGGGCCTGTATTGCTATGAACTTTCCTCTTAATACTGCTTTTGCTGTGTCCCACACATTTTGAAACATTGTGTCATTGCCGGTTGCCCTCATGTAGGTTTTAATTTCTTCTTTGATTTCCTCTCTTACCCAGTGATCTTCCAGAAGCCTGTTGTTCAGTCTCCATGTAGTTTTTGCTCTCCTTATTTTCTTTTCATTGTTGATTTCTAATTTGATACCTTTATGATCGGAGAAAAAGGTTGGTATTATTTTAATCTTTGTGTATTTGTTCAGGTTTGTCTTGTGACCTAATATATGATCAGTTTTAGAGAATGAACTGTGTGCATTTGAAAAAAAAGTGTATTCTTTTCCTTGGGGGTGTAGTGTCCTGTTTATATCTATTAGGTCCATTTGGTCTAGCTCTTCCTTTAAAGCATTTGTATCTTTGTATAGTTGCTGTTTTGTTGATCTGTCCGTTGCTGAGAGTGGAATACATATCCTACCACATATGTATTCTCACCAATGTTTGATTTCAGTTCTACTAGTAGTTGTTCTATGAATTTTGGTGCCCCCTCATTAGGTGCATATTTGTTGATTATCGTTATGTCTTTTTGGTGGATTGACCCTTTAACCATTAGGTAGTGGCCGTCTTTATCTTTTGTCATGTTTGTTAATTTGAAGTCTGCTCTGTCTAAGAATGGTAACCCCTACTTTCTTGTGGGGGTCATTTACTTACAGTGTAGTTTTCCAGTCTTGCACCTTCAGTCTACGCTTATACTTAGAGATCAGATGTGTTTTTAGAGGCAGCAGAATGTTGGGTTCGGTTTTCTGATCCAGTCTGCAACTCTTCGTCTTTTGATTGCTGAGTTTAGACCATTGACATTTAGGGTGATTATTGTTGTTTGCAATTCTAATGGTTTCCTGTTGGTCATTTTGGGGTTTACTTTGCTTTATTTTTTTGTATTTGTTCTTCTTATGGTTTTGATCTTGAGGCTGCAAAATTTCTTGGAGTGGGGGTTTAGTGGTAGCAAATTTCTGGATACTTTGCTTGTCAAGGTTCTATTTTTACCTTCATAGAGGAAGGATAGTTTTGCAGGGTAGAGTATTCTTGGCTGGCACATTTTTTTTCTTGGAGTTTTTTGTAATGTGACTCAATTCTCTCCTTGCCTGGAGTGTCTCTTCAGAAAGATCTGAGGTCAGTCTAATGGATTTTCCTTTATAAGTTATGTGTTTCTTTTCTCTAGACATTCTCATTATTTTTTCCTTATCTGGGGTTCTTGGAAATTTTACCATGATGTGTCTCGCTGTGGCTTTCTTTCATTAAAGTAGTTTGGTGTCCTTTTGGCTTCCTGTATGTCTATTTTCATTTCTTTCTTTAGATTTGGGAAGTTCTCCTCTGTTATTATATTGAAAAGCCTTTCAGTTTCCATGACTCTCTCCTCTCCTTCTGGGATTCCTGTTACTCTTATGTTTCTTTTCTTTAAGGAATCTGACATATCTCTGAGCTTGTCTTCAGTCCTCTTACTTTGTTTCTCTTTTTGTTTCTTTGTCCTATTTCTGTATCCTCAAGTGTGCTGATTCATTCTCCTATTTCATCTAATCTGCTTCCATGGCTTTTCTGTGCATTTTTGACCTCATCTATTGCAACTCTTAAATCTTGAGTCTCTTTCAATTTCAAGGATTCATTTTCATTCTTCAGTTTGTTGATTAGGTTATACATATTAATGCTTTCTTTTTTATGTGTTTCTACTTCTTCCCTTAGTGCATTAAATGCTTCTATCATTCTGTTGTCCTTTTTTTCTAATTCTTCCTTATTTGTTGGAGTGCATTTAATATGTTGATGTTCGAATCTTTGTCTGAGATACATGTCACTTCTTCAATGTTTTCTTTGTTGTTTTCTGGGAATTGTCTTTTCTTTGTTGGTGATGGATTATTTTCTGTAGGGCTTGCTTGCATGTCTACAGTTTTTATCCTTACTGTGTTTTGCTTTCTAACTTATTCTACATATTGAGAAACCATGGATCTGGTGTTGGTTGGCATGCTGATGGCAATATTTTCCAGGTTGAAAGTAGATCTGTAGTTTAGTTTAGTGATTTGTGCTGGTGCCGCTTGCAGCAATGGAGCCAGTGACTTCCGGCATCTCACCTGGGTGGGGCAAGGGTCAGGCAGGTTCCCTCAGGAACCTGGCTGAAGGGGATGGCTGCCTGGGTCTGCAGCAAAGGTGGCACAGGGATGGGACCCTCCCAAAGGCCTGGTGATGAGTCAGTGACTTCCAGCATCTCACCTGGGTGGGGGGGGAGGGTCAGGTGGGTTTCCTCAGGAACCTGGCTGAAGGAGGTGGCTGCTCAGGTCTGCAGTGAAGGCAGCGTGGGGATGGGACCCTCCCAGAGGCCTTGTTATACTTATTTGAAGTCACCTCTATGTTCTTAAAATGTTTAAGAACTTTTTTACTGTTATACTATATAATTACGCTAACTAAAACCAAATGATTGTAGGTGCAATGTTTTGAAAACTTTTAAGACTATTTTGAAATTACAGTTGTTGTCCTACATAATTATATTAAATAAAACTGATTGGTTGAAAAATAAAACCAAATGATCACAGATATAAAATAACTTTTTAACTTTTTAAAGACCTGTTTAAGTTAAATGTGTTTAATTTTTTTTAAAGTAAGTTAAATATACCTAATTTTAAAGCACTTTAAACAGGAAAATGGGTGGTGAGTGGCAATCTGAAAGGAAATATTCTTTCAGGTCTGGGATGTGGTAGGGTGGGGAGTGGGGATGGTGGTGGCATAGAGACATGCAGATATGATGGAATTAAAGGGAACTCTCCCCTAGAGTCTCACAACATTTTCTCTATGTACTGTCTGTCCAGGGGAGAACCATGCAGCTAACTGGAAGGTAAACTGGAGTTCCAGACTCATGCCCAATAAGAGAATGGGGGATGAAATGTCATTCATTATATCTGGAAGGTAACCATGATGAGTGAAATACCAGAGGGTGTAAGATGTCTGTTAAGTATGTGGTTATCCATGAAGGTGCTTTGCAGCCATATATAGGAAGTGTATATGGAGGTGAGACAAAATTTTCCCTCATATTACTCCCAAGACTTTAAATTTTAATTTAATATTTAAGTTTAATGTTTTCCTATTAATTAATTTATTTATATATAAAGTCACATCTTTGCAATTCCTAGGGTTCGCCTACCACCTTTTCTCCCTGACTGTTCCCACCACTCTCCTAGCCTCTTCCCCACCCCGATTTGTGTACTTTAGTTGGTTGTTAGCTTGTTTTGACTTTTCCTCATGGCTTTTTATTTTTTCTATGTCCCATATATTAGTGAAACCATTAGGTTTCTGTCTTTTTCTTTCTGACTTATTTCTGCTGATACAATTTTTTCTAAGTATATCCATGTTACATAAAATCATTGAATTTGTAGTTTTTAATTGACAATAAATTAAGTATTTAAAGACCTAAAGTTTCTTACTAAAGATCATCTCAAGAGAAAAAAATTTAAATATCTGACTTAAATTTTAATAATCAATTTTAAAGGATGAATCACCAGAATAAAAAAATAGAAAGTAATCTTGAGTTCCAAGATTGAATTTAACATGGAGAAAATACAAACATGCTTTACATCTTTCCACAGAAAAGACACCCTGAAGTGATGAAGCATAATGGGAAAAAAAATACTTACTCAAAAGGGGAACAGGAGTCATGATGCAGTCACATGCAGGAGAGCCCCCTTAAGTCTATCATTTCTCTAGGGGGCAAAGGTTAGAGGGACAATTTCCACAAAATTATGAGTAGACTAATGAAATGTTAACATGATTTGAGTTTCTGGGAAACTGCTAAATTCAGGCACGGCTAGGATCTGGGTAGAACTTAATCCCTGTTTATTCTAGACTTTTTTGTTTTCTTTTTCACTCACAAATACATCAGCCACTAAACACCACTCCAGAAGTTACATGTGTGCCTCTATGAAAACGTAACTGGAAATTCCACAATTCGGGACCAGATGAACCCCCAAGATTTCCTGTTTAACCAAAACTTAATTTTAAACGATTTGTTAC
Organism: Uropsilus gracilis; assembly: GCA_004024945.1. Lineage (NCBI taxonomy): Eukaryota > Metazoa > Chordata > Mammalia > Eulipotyphla > Talpidae > Uropsilus > Uropsilus gracilis. The sequence continues at coordinate 10,041 of PVHY01035909.1, forward strand.
TTTAGGAAGAAACAACAAAAGGCTGTTTGAAGTAACCAGTCCAATCCATGTCAACATTCTTGACGTTGTAATGAAACTTTCAGGTCAAGCATTCTGAATTCATACCAGAAAAAAAGTGGTGT
>PVHY01036192.1:0-11036 GCA_004024945.1 Uropsilus gracilis
TTTTTTTAATTAAATAAATTCTGGGATGAGAATTTAATTTATTTAATTATTAATTAATTAATTATTGTATAAGTCACATGAGTTCTAGTACAGAAGATATGAAAATGCAGGGTAGACACATTTACCATGGAAAGGTTAATGAAATATGAGAAGCGTCTCTTGGTACAGATACTACCAGGATGTTCGAAGGGACTGGCTCAGGGTCTTCTTGCAATAGCTTAGGGGTAGTAGGGTAGGTGTGGGGTGTGGTAGTCAGCCTTCTCAAAGTCACCTAACAAAGGACTGTACCTGATGCATAGTTCATTGTCTTCATGAGGAGATATGACAGACTAATGGTGACCTACAAGTAGCTGACCCCTAAGGCAGGAGGGTGGCCCCCCTGCTAGGCCATCTCACAGTTTGTCAACCTGCTATGTTTCTCCACAGAACCTGTCACATCCACTGTTGCCCCAGAAAGCATAGTCAAAGTCCGAGCAGGTACAACTGTGGCCATAATGTGTCTGAGAAGTCGACAGAATGACCCCATGTACTGGATTGTCAGTGACCACAACCTGAGTCTCAAAAAGAACATGATTCTGTCCCGGGACAATACCTTTCTCACCATAACCTCCATCAAGAAGGAGGACAGTGGCAAATATCACTGTCTGTACCTGAATAGTATGTGGAGCAGAAGTGGCGAATACCTCATTCTTGAAGTGGTCTAGAGTGATCTTGGTTCCCATATGAGTTGCTAAATTATAAAACAAGATTTTCTGATCTGAAAGCAGCTTTTTTTGAGCTCTTATGAAAATGTAATGATGGAGATAAAAAATTCTAGAAGATTTCTGTTGAATTAATAAAGTACAAACATGCAAATGGTTATTGTCCTTGTGCAGTAAATGTTATAGTCCAGCAAAGGATGCCTCCTCTAACCTTAGCTGTACCATCTCCACAGGGGAGGGCACACCTGTCCACAGAGGACAGGTGGAGGTCCTGTGACAATGGCAGTGGCACATGGGAAACTGTCAGCATCAAAGCTCTGTCCCTCCTCCAGAGGATGTGGTGGGGTCTGGACACAGACATGATCTCCAGGGGGTGAGAGCAGCCCCGTATGCCTGCAAGCACAGCAGATATGCGCTCAGCAAAATGCTGTCTGCTGAGTGCTTCTGGGCAGATATGGGAGGAGGAGAATTTGGAGAATCCAGGTTCCAGGCTGAAAGCCAGGGATGAAGGACTCACTGAGGGAAAGGGAAATCTCTAGGTAAATTCCAGCCACAGCTACAGAAATGGTCCCTCCTGTGTTCCCCTCATGAAGTTTTTCACTATCCCATTTTTCCTCCTTTCAATCTCAAGCCAAAGACAGGAATGTCAGTTAAACTTAATCCTGTTTCTCCTGCTTTTTCCTGCTTCTAGGTTAAAGAAGAGGAGAGTCACATTCTCTGGGGCCTTTAGCTCCAAATAATCCTCCCCTCAGGTGGCTTCTGAGGAAGGCAGGTTCCAGCATCTTTCATCACATTCAGCTTCCTTGAGATTCCCCGAGTGCAATACACACACACGCATGCATGCACACACGCACACACGCAATTGTCCTCAGGGGCTCTGCAGGGTGGGGTCAGCACCAGGCAGGCACCAGGAACAGAGCAGAAGAGGGAAGTTCTCTAAGGAGGGCCCAGACCGGCAGCTCAGAGTAGCTGTGGGGCCACAGTGAGGCTGGAACTGTGAGGTGCAGGACATGGTCATACACATGGAGCCTTCTAGTGTCCTCTGTGGCCTCCTCTGTCACAACAGCTCCCTGCTCGGATTTTTGAGTATCTTGGATATTAGCCACTGATCTCTTGTGTTGCATGCAAATATTTTTCCCACACACTAGAATGCCTTCTAAATCTAACTGTATTTTCTTTTTCTTTGCAAAACCTTTGAATTTGAGGACAACCCAACTGTTTACTTTTCCTTTTATTCTAATGCTGTAGAGTCAAGTCTACCAATGCATCTTTGTCATGTATTACATGAAATCTATCAGCAATGCTTCTTATATTTTATTTCTGAAGATCCTGGTCTGCATCCATAATCACTTCAGATATATTTTCTACATGATTACGGAGAATGATCTGACTTAAGGCTTCTATATTTGGCATTCCAGCTTCCCCAACATGATTGTTAAATTCTCCATGTCCTCCCTCTATGTTTATGGCACCTTCATTGTAAATGAAGTGTTGAAAATGTGTGGATTAAATTCTGGGGTTTCGATTATGTTTCACTGATCCATGTCTATTTTCTCCCAATAATATACTGTTCTAAATACTGTTGTCACCCATCAAAATCCTTTCTTTAGAAAAAGGCACTTACATTGTCATGTGGATGTATATTAATGAAAGTGTCAGTAATAAGTCAGGGAGAAAAGCACACATTTACACATGATCTCATTAAATTTTTGTGGTGTCTCTCATTCAATTTCTACAGGATTTCAAATGCTCTCCATTCAGAAGCAGAGTAAATAAGAGTCCTTTACCTCTTTCAGTGATAAATAAAATTATCACCCAGTATCGTTGCAATAATCATCACACTAAACATTACACTCAGAACTTACTCAACATAAAACTGAAAGTTTATCATCTTTTACCAACCTCTCCCTATTTCAGTGATTTTCCCATGTGACTGCTAAGAGGTGAGTATACAATTTACATTAGGAACTAGTCCATCACTTTATAAGTACAAGATGAGAGCTGTGTGTACAAATCCCCATCACCACCAAAAGTCTCCTTTCCACCCACCACCCAACTATGGACCCCTTAACGCTTTCATCCACCCCTTTCAGCCTCCTTCCCCTCTGGTCACTACCAGTCTGCTCTGAGATGAACTTAGTTTTTTAATTCATTTAATTTCTCTCTATGTTAATCACAAATTAGAAAGCTTGTGGTATTTTCCTTGTTCTCTTGTTTCCTTTCTGACATATTTCACTCAGCCTATCTCCCTCTGGTCTACCCTGTGCCCCCAGTGGCAACATTCTTTTGAAGTCATGCTGACTGCAATGACCATCTGAGCAGGTGGAGGCAGGCTGGACAGCCAGGCCTGAGGGTGCATTTCTGTCTTTATTCTTTTGACTATCTGAAGGACTTTTTGTGGATCTTCAAGGGAGACAATTTTTCTTCCTTTTTTTGAAACTCTCTTGGGTCCTTGGAGTTGCTCATACTGCCTTAAAGTATTCCTGTTCACCCTGGCAAAACTCGACAATTATATTTAAAGGAGTTTTGTATAATAACTGGATGGTTCAAAACCTGCCCAAAACTTGACACGGGACATTCTGGTGTTGATAAAATTGTTCTTCTGGCTTTCTCCCCTAAGCTATGGCCCCAGAGAGAAAAGAAATTCTTTCCAGTTTACAAAATCTAAATGTAGCTAGAGAATAGGTACATCCCTTTATCATTTCCACATCTCAAATATTCTTTCATCTCAACTATCTTGCTTTGAAATCTCAGTCTCAGGGAGGTGTTCTGAAAAAAAAATAGAAAAACAAAATTCCTTCTTTAATTTGCCTTATAAGTTGCTGCTGTGGGCTAATTGCCCAGAAGTGTGACACTTCTCCCTGATGACCTGGGTCATATTTCCAATATTTGAGCAAAATGGAACTGGGGTTGGGCAGGTGAGGGGGGGTAGCAGGGAGTTTTCCCTTGCTTGTCTAGGACAGGCCTGTGGCCTCCATGGGGTGCTCATCATAGGATTCAGTGTTCTTTTCGCATTCTACCTGTCTATAATATTAAATAAATGAAAAGCACAAGATCTGTTTGCATAAGTCTCTATCGTTTTTGTGACTCCCAATGTAAATTATGTGTATATACACCTTATTTCCACTTCCATAGCATAGTACTAACATTAATGATTGTCTTTGGATTAAGCACTTAACCATGATTAATTCCTAAAATCTAAATGTTCTGCTATGTACCAAAATTAACTTTTTTTTTCCAGTCAACTTAATCTGAGATAAAATCTGACATGTAGAAGTATGTAATTATTTTGTTTAATTTACATAGATAAGTCTTTCTGTTATTTGTACATAATACAGACACATCACTTTATCTTACTGAGTGTATTAATAAAATTAGCACATGTTACTTCTGTTTCAACATTTGTCAACATAAAATATACCTTAGAATAATGGCAGACTCAGTCTCAGGAAGCTTTGATGAGTAACAAGAGGCAAAAGGTTCCAAGTGAAGAAGGTTGTGGCGATCTTGAAGCACAAAATTTTTCTTGTGCTTCTATACAAAGAAAGTAAAGCTATTTGACCTAAGTGTTGTGCCACCTTGAAAAGCTGAACTTTGACTAAGTGCATGATCTCACTAGAAATTGCAAAGTATGTTCATAAATTGCCAAAATCAAGAATGCTGGCATAACATAGTTCACAAATGCTGACTTCTGAATTGTTGCTGTTAGTTAAACCTTTTAAAATTTAAGAATTTTAACGAATACATATAATTAAAATAATTACAAGTAGTAAGAATTCAACTCACTGTTCAAGAAGAAAGGACAATGTGACTGTTTCAAAAATAGTATGAGTACTCTAGAAGTATTTATGTTAAAATAAAAAAAAGGCTCTTCCTGGCATAATTGACCTGAAAGAAATGGAACTGTGATTTGAAGGATTTTCAAGATAATCTTACTTTGTGACTCCCTGTGTATATTATTATTTCTATGATATGTGAAGTGGAAAGATATTAGATGTTATTTGTTTCGAATAGCATGGAAAGAATTCTGAAATCAGAAGTGATATTAGACATTCTTCATTTATATCTAGGTGTATACAAAATCAATACTAATGTTGTACATTAAATGAAACTTTGGGAATGTAAAAATACAGCAACACTATCACTTATAAATCTAGTATTTGCTTTAAAAATTATTATCACAGAAATGGTACTCTGGGTGAAAATCATATTTTTAATAAATCTCATCAGATCATCAATTATGATGACTAACAAGTTTTTGGAATTTACCAAACAGAATTGCACAAATGCTATGAAATACATGTTTTTCTTAAAATGAGTAGGAGAATTCCAGAAATTAGAGAAAAACTGGTTTCAGGAATAGTGAACAATATCCAAAACTCACTTCCGGGGTTTAATGAACTAATGATAATAGTTGTAACATTTATGTCTTTGAAATATTGCTAGTTGTGTAATGTTTGCTTTTATACAGATCAGTGACTTGCCAAACTCCCTGTGACTTGCAGCAATTTGGTAAATGATGATGGTATAAACAGTGACAAGAAATTCACTTTCTTTCTCTCTTTCTTTCCCACATTCAACTCCACAACTTAGGAATTCTTACTAAGCAAACTTGTACTTCTTTGGATGCACACTCATTAAGAACTAATGCTTTTATAATGGGGTGCAACTCATAACATGAACAGGTCTGTGCTAGAAGGTCCAAACTAAAAACCTGGGTATGAGCAGACAGCTTTAAGGAATGATATTGAGTCAATAAAGTCAGTGATGAAAGATTATCTTGATAAATTACTGACAAGGATCCAAGAACTAAGTAAGGAATATCATTTCCTACAAGCCTGGCACATGAAAGAGCAAACTCCACTCACAAACATGCCCCCTCAGGTTCCAGGTAAAACAAGTCCCAGATGGCTCAGTAATGAATTACAATCACACTGGGCACTGCCCTTAACCTCCCACACACACTACGCCATCACTACCTACCTGCTCTGTAATGTGACACGGGGTGACTCCTCCTCTAGCGTAGGAACCACATGGGGCCTGTGTGCTGGCAGGACCCAGGACAGGACCCTCATCCAGGAGAAATGTTCCAGGAGGCTTTTTTTTTTTTATACATAAGGACACCAATGGACAGAAACACTCCTGACCCACTAGACACAACAGTTCGGAGCCAGTTTCTGGGATGCCCAGACTCTGGCATCATCCAGGGAGGTAACCTAGTGTCTACAATCCCCCAATATGAGGCCAAACCCTCATGATAACTGGAGGTTTGACCTCCAAGTGTGCACAGGGCTGTGGGTGAGCTCTGTGAACTTTCCATAAATGTTCACCCAGCAACCAGTGTTGAAAATATCACCCAATACAGATCCTCCTTTCACTAGCTGTCTTTATTCTTCTCAAAGAAGAGCATGGTAGGTTCTGAATCCTGGATCTGAGCCCATGTGATATCACTTCCACAGTCTGAGCCTCCTCATTGTAAAACAGCCTTAATGAGTGTCCCCTCCATCACCCAACTCTGTCCACCCTACCCAACCCACTCTCAGATCCCTAAGAGCATGTCCTCATGGTTTACAGTGAGGCTCCCTCTGCCTGCATGCACTGAACTGGGGAAGGCAGGGTACTCTCCAGCAAGGCAGGTAGCAGAAAGCAGAGCCCCTGGATAGTCAGGGAGAACAAGGACAAAGGCAGTGTCACAGCTGATCAAGGAGAACTGAAGGAACAGACTCTACTGAATCCTGTCCCTGAGACCTGCCCCTGGAACCCCCTCTCCAAATGTACCTCCAGACACAACTCCCAGGACATGGGAGATTCACCTCACCTGCAGCAATTGCTGTTCCTCTGGGTTCCTGCCATTCTGAGTGTCTGTCCCTGAGCTGTATCAAGGACAGAGCCCTAGGGACAGGGACAGGAGTCCTTTCCTCAGGCCTCACTCCAGTAGAAGCATGTCTACCCCATCAGTGCTTTGGGATTCGTTCTAGCTGAGAACAGATGCCGCACACCACAGCACTTCAGACCGTGGGAAGGTTCCCATATTTTGAACCATTTCTCTGTCACAAATGGAAATTGTTCCTCTGATCTGGGAAACTATCAGCATCAGGGAGGTGTTCTAAGAAAAACAGGAAAACACAAAATTTCTTCTTTAATTTGCCTTACAAGTTGCCGCTGTGGGCTAGTTGCCCAGAAGTGTGGCACTTCTCCCTGATGACCTGGGTCATATTTCCAATATTTGAGCAAAATGGGACTGGGTCTGGGCAGGTGAGGGGGTAGCAGGGAGATTTCCCTTGCTTGTCTAGGACAGGCCTGTGGCCTGTGAGGCCTAATGACCCCAGATCAAGACACTGCAGGGTAATCTAGGCAGTTCCCTGGGACCTCAGTGTAGACAGAGAGGGGGGTAAAGGGCACAAGGGAAGCAGGATGAAGGGGAGGGAAGAGGGGTCCTCGGCAGAGACCCCACCCCTGACTAACTGACCCTAAAAGACTCCTTCCCAACAGGAGGCTCAAGAAGAAAAGGAAGCCCCTTTGGAGACACTTGGGAGAGCAGTGCTGGTGAGCATTTCTGGAAAAGAGGTTCTATTAGCAAAAAGCAGCATATCCCATAGAGGCCTTCAAAGCCCAGAAACACAGAGGCAGAGTCCCCTGGTGTGGAGTCCTGCTGGCAGGTGAGAGAGACACGTCCTGGGGTTGGAAGGAGATGGATAAACAGACCCTTACTGGAACAGACCATCTCCTGGGACAACAAGAGTGCAACAGTCCTCTAAGTAGGGACACAAGACTTCATTTTCTATCTCAGTGGGATGATCATGGGAAAGGATGTGGGTCAGGGGCTCAGCAACATGAAGAGGGGGTGAGAGAAAGAAACCCAGAACAGTGCACATAGTCCATAATGTGCGTCATTGAGGAAATATTCAGCACTGAAATCACAATAATTCATATCAAAAATACATTCCAGAAAAGAAGTACCAGGATACTAAGCATTATCCTTACTCGACACACTCAGAACTAGATATCAAACAACTAGAAGGAGTAGGCCCTGAGGACACTCACTCTAATAAGGATTGGCAGCCTGTCCCCCTCCAGGGGACAAGATCAGATATGTCCTTGCCCTCATGAGCTCAGATTCTATGTGGAGGAAAGAGAAAAACAAAGATCTAGAATGTGCTGTCAGGTGCTGACAAGTGTCAGGAAGTGCACAGCACAGGGAAAGGTCACAGAGTGAGGACAGAAGGTCTTCCGAGCAGGGACTCAGGGACGGATCCCCACAGTCACCCAGTCTGTGCCCAGGGATCTGAGGACAGGGAGGGGTTGAGCTAGGCACACAGTAAAAGCATTTGAAACAGAGGACAACATAGTCCAGAGTCTGAGAACCTGTTCATACTGCTGACTATGAACAAAACGGACACACACATCATAGTCAAGGATTTAAGACTGTGACTCTCGATCCCAACATACAGGTGTCAACATTGACTGATTTCACTATTCACTTCCCTCCCAGCCTCTCTCTACATCAGCGATGTAGAGAGTAAAACAGTCAGATGTAGAGAGTACAGGATACCATCAGTCAGTGACAGATTCACTGCTGAATCCCACTCCGTGTCATGGGTATACAAGCAGACTTGACTAAAATCAATGCATGTTACCCGCTACCACTGGTTCAAAGATGGCAGCAGACATGTGAACAATCAAATTGCATCATATGATGCAAAGCCAAGAAAAATGAGCCCAGGGCCTGCCTACAATTGACATTGAATATCTGCAGATGATACATTCATGAATATCATGAACATCACCAAAGAAGACACAGGATATTACACTGTACAGACCATGGTGACTAAATATAAAGGGATTGGGCTATCTACACTTCTCTTCTTCCTAGAATGATCCCTCTCTTACACTGGGCTGGGTGGTGAGTCTACTTCACACACAAGGACTACAGGCCTGGGTTTTGCCCACATCCCCCTCTGCATCCTGTTCTCTGACAAGGTTTGAGCATTTACCAACACACACAGGCAGACAAACTTGACACCTCAGATTCCTTTCCTGGACTCTGATTCTGCAGACACTCCATGCAGAGCAAAGGACAGGAGGGAGAGTCACTCCGCAGAGGACATCACAGGACTCAGTATCGCTGACTGTTTTACCCATGTGTGGAGCATAGCCTCCACTAAAAAATAAAGGAAAGGAATTTCTCTTATCAGTCCCCACACTTCACCTACAAACACACAGATACTTGAATTCCAAAACTGAAATGTTCTTACCTACAGGAGAGAGGAAGGAATGGAGAAGGAGGGTGTGAGGGATTCTCAGCACTGGCCCGGCATGCAGAGTCCTGAGGGTCTCTGGCCACGATGTTCCTGCCTGTTCAGGAGTCCCTGTCCAAACTCTGCCCTCCTGCCCCTACAGCACCTGGGAGCCCAAGCCTACTGACCACAGGGCTGCTGGTCAGTGGGGGTGTCTGGCTTCCCTGGTCCTGCTCTGGGGCACGCTGGGGCTTTGACCTCTGACTGTTTAGGGTCACTTGGAAGAACCTGCAGGCTCCACACCAGTGACCTTCTTCTCTATCTGCTCTTCTATTTCCCTTCCTGCATCTCACCTCATCTCAGTCAGCTCACCTCTGCTCTGAACAGTACTCTTCTTCCTCACACACTGCCCATGTTCCCCATGACCAGGTCCACACTTTGGGCAAAAAGAAGGCACCAAAATAAATGGGAGCGGAAGCCCTGACTCCACCACAGACCAGTCTAGCCTCATTGAAAACACTCTTGCTCTCCTCTGACACATCTTTCCCTTGTGATGCCAGCACTGGCACAGGTCAAAATGGGCACAGAGACCCCAAATCCTACTCTCTCTGTGACTCTCCCAGAAGTGAAGACAAAGGACATGTCTGCCGTCCCTAACACCCCTTGCATCCCCTCACCCCTGACTCCTGACTCACCTCTTGAAGCTCCTCATTCCTCAAGGCCCCTGGGGAGACCTTCCCAGGGTGGGTTGGCCCAACCTTGTCCTCTCTGACTCCCCGTGTCTCACGCCTGCTGTACCGCATAAGGACCCCTCCATGTGGGTGCTGCAAACACTGACACTCCCAGCTCTTGTCCTGTGTCTTAGGCTGCCCAGTGGCTGAATTTGATCAACTCCTACTGTGCTTCTAAGGACAAAAGAAGAGGAAAAAGCACCGCAAAGTCCCAGGTGAAGTCTCCTCCTCACAACCTGAGTGTTCAGAGAGCTGCTGACAGGGACTCTGCCTTAAATCTACTAACGAGTAGACTGAAAATGAATGCGTTTAACTCTCTTACAACTGACATCATTCACTCCCCCACATTCCTTTTATCCTCTTTTTTTTTTTTTTTTTTTTTTTTTTGAGACTAGGTCTCGCTATTTTTGTCCGTGACTCACATTGCCCGGGGTACCACAGGCTCAAGCAATCCCCAGCCTCGGCTTCCCAGGTAGCTGGGATTACAGGCACGTGCCACCACACCCAGCTATATCTTTTTAGAACTAGGTCTCGCTACGTTGTCCCGAGCGGGATTTAAACCGTAATCCCTGGCCCTGGCTGTGGCTTCCTAGGCTGCCACTTCCTAGGCTGCTGCTTCCTAGGCTTCCTAGGCATGCGCCACCATGCCCAGCCTCCTTTTATCCTCTTAACAGACTGACACATGTCTCTCCCAAGGGAGTCACTGACTTCAAACACGCATCAGATCCATTGATTTAATGCATCCTGAATAGAATAAGATCTTTCTTTCCTGATAATATTTATTCCACAGAGCCATAACTTAAAGTTCTCTTCAAAATGAACCATATTTCAAACTGATTTCTATGCTGGGGCATCAATATTGTATAAGGATTCATTGATGAAAAGCTATGTGACCCTAATTATGAAAATGTCTTTTGGTCAATGAGGGATATTGTCATCCTCCATCTTTCCTGGAGTCTAAATTCCTGGATGAGGGGAACATCATATAATTCACATGAAGTTCTAGGACAGAAAACATGAAAATGCATGGTAGGCACCTTTACCATGGAAAGGTGAATGGTATATGAGAAGTATTTCTTGGTGAAGATACTACCAGGCTATTCAAAGGGACTGGCTCAGGGTCTCTTGCAATAGCTTAGGGGTAGTAGGGTGTGCAAGGGGTGTGTGTGTTGCTGCCTTCTGCTCATAGTCACCAAACAAAGGGACTGTACCCTCTGCACAGGTCACTGTCATCATGTGGAGACATGACAGACTCAATGTGACCTGGGGGTCTATGATCCCTATGTCAGTAGGGTGGCCCCCAGCCAGGCCATCTCACAGTTAGTCACCTCCTGTGTTTCTCCACAGAACCATCAACATCCACCACT
>PVHY01038908.1:0-10626 GCA_004024945.1 Uropsilus gracilis
CATGCTTATCCACATAGGCTCATGCAGTGACTGACGTATGGCACGACATCTAGAACTGTGTACCTCTACAACAGACATATAGTTCTTTTAATTACATCACTTATTGAATTGACTGACCTAATTGGATCACTAAAGAGCTCTAAATATGAGACCAAAAACTGTAATAGAAAAATTCCAATTATTCGGTGTCACATGTTGTATTGCTTAGTTGGAGCTGCAGGTTCAATACATGCATTTCAAGAGCATATATTTTATGGTTGCACATAATAGTCATGGATTCCTGGTGATTAAAAATGTTCTGTATTTTCTATTCCAAAAATTAGTCATTATCATTCCAAATATTTGTCCCCTTGTCGTTAAATGTAACTAAGAAAATGAACTGAACACCAGTTCTCAGCTTGATTCCTTTGCTTAAAAATTTAAGGAGTAATAAATGCTCAAAAGTTTTATTGCCTCATGTTCCATGGGGGTGCAGTCATGCTCGCAACTTGATATAATCGACTGGTTATTTCATGGTTCTAAACTTCAAAATCATTCTTTCCATAGGCCCATGGTTGATTTTACAACCTCTTATCAAAATACTGTGTGTGGGTTAAGGCTCATAGGAGTATCAAGATGCATTAACTAAAACAGAAAATATAAGCAATTTAAAAGAAAAAGAAAAAGCACAGGATGTTGGCAAGTTATGCACAAAATTCTGGCAAATCTACACAATATATGGACTAAACTTCTGGGAACAAATTGCCTCACATAAAATGTCCGGGATTTGTCCTGTAAACTCAAAGAAGTCCTAGTCCTCCCAGATAACTCTTATCTTCTCTCATATAAAATATTCATTCCAGGCAAATACTAGTGTGCATCAAGTTATGTGTGCATCTGTTATGCCCTCCAGAAATCCAGCACAGGACAAATAAAATATAACATTTAACACTGGATAAAACCAGGCTGGTAACTGCACCTTGGATCCTCATAGTTAAAGGTAGAGGATAGGATCATAAGTTATACATGAAAGGAAAGTTCATCTAAAACACTTTTAGCTAATACACATATTTGAGTTAGACTGTAGTTTATCTACAGAACCCATTGCTATTATTAACCATGGGAAACAATAATACTTTTTTTCATCAGTAAAATTCTACCCTGCCAGTCTTTATTACCCATTGCTTCTTAGGCAAGATAGTCAAGAACTAATGGAGCAGAATCTAAAAGGTCACATTGTAAAATAATTGATTCTCAGATCATTGAGAGCAAAACTCAGCTAAAAACATGTTCACATTCCAATTTGTTGGTCTTTCTTTTCATCTAAGGTTACCAACATTTCGGTGTCCTGACACCACATTTCCATGCATTGTTTTTTGTTTTTGTTCTTGTTCTTCAGGAAGGCACTCCTTTGAGTGGGTTAATCATGTCAATGAAATCTAACATAGCTTATCTTATCCTGATCTGTGCAGCACGGATTATTCAAAGATATTATCTCATCATTTATGAATTATTATCTGGATTGAGTAACTCCAAGAGGAACAGAAATTCCAGTGTTCTTTCTGTGATTCAGCAGCAAAGGTCATGAGTATTACTGAAAGATGGTGGTGAGTGTGATGTTTCCAAAAACCAGCAAAACCATGCTGCATGGTGACTCTTCCCAATGTGTAGAAAAGAGTTAGGAATTCAGATATCTTCCCTGGTAAAAGTTTTTGTTTGAAATTGTCTCTACTGGTTCAAAAAAAAAGTTTAGTTCATGTCAATTGCAGAATATCAATCTTTATACACATGGTTATTGTACAGTGTAGTTGGCATGTCAGGAAAAATGACATGCCAATAATATTGAATATTGAACTCAAATAATTCCAGTTATAACCACTTTATTTTACATTGACTATAACAGTTTCCAGTTATAATTGATTAGGTTAGATCTATCATAACAGTCATTGAGATAAATCCAACAAACAAGGGTTGACCATACTATTACAAGTTAAGGTATTTTTACTCCAAAATAATGAGTCAGTTGATAGTCAGAAAATCAGATATGGGAATCTACCAGAATAAGAATGGGGTGCTACTCAGGATAGGGATGTTGGGGACCATAAGACCAGGAAAGCCAAGCTGCTGATTTTTCTGCCTTGGCCTTCAAAGCCTGGCTTTTACCTGTGACTCTAGGAAGGACAACTCCAAACGCATGAGGCAAGAAGAAAGAATGAAGAACAAGTTCATTTCCCTGTGGGCGAAGGGATTGCCTCACTCTTGGGACTTTCTTATGCCAAAACAAAATAAACAAAATGAAACAAAATTTGGATGGTCCCACAACCCCAAATACACAACTGAAGAAGGTTTCCAATCCTGCCTTATTGTTGAAGTGGGACATTAATCTTCTTTTCATTTTCTTCTTAGCTACAGACTAGCTCTAGCTGTTGCTTTTGGTTGTCTGGTTCAGAGATTTCCTGGAAGAACTCACACACCTTGCTACTATCTTACACACACATTCTGATTTTATTCCCACCAAGAACAATAAGCCAGACCGTCAGGAAAGACCAGCATTAGCAGAGAGCAGGCACAGGCTTCCAGGAGCTTCCTTGGTGATAAGAATGCACTGTCATTCCAGCAGTAGGTGCAGAGAAGAGACTCAAGTGAGTTGTTTCTACCCCAGAGCACCTGATCATCTTAGAGTCTAGGATTTCTGAGAGGATCTGGGTACTTAAGCCATAACCCTGGCACATCTATGCTGCACAACCACCCATGATGCAGACCTCAAGCCAGGCACCAGGTGAACATGAATGATCTCTGATGACTTTGAGCAATGATGTCAATCTAGTACATCCTTCCCCAGCATCCAGGGTTCATAAAATGGCGTCATTAATCTGCAACTACGGAAGACGTCTAACATTGTGCTCTCACACCCTGGCCGTGGGACACAAATGCCAACTCCAGATTTCCTGTGAAAGAAGCCAGTATTGAAAAATCCAGATCTGTTACATTTACTCTTTCCACAGAAGCCCCAGAGAGCTTTGTGAAAAGAAGTAAGTTGATCGTATGGTGGCTTATTAAACAATCTTCTGAGAGTAAGACATAGAGAGGGAGAGAGTGAGCTGTATATTACCATATTTAAAGTATAGGAAAAGAAATTGCTCTTTATTATTTTTTTTTCATGAAAAATAAGATGATATTTTGAATTCACCATCTGGATTCAGGTTACATCATCCCAGTTTTGTTGGTAACATCTAAAATAGCATCTTAAGGAGTCACTCAAACAGAAATCATTTCTGTCAGATCTGGTCAGGATGACTTTGGCCATGTCACTGTCAGAGATCGTCACAGTATATTGATCTAATGTTTGTTAGCTTTGACATCTTCGATGAACAGTAAGTATCTTCTTGTCTTCTAGCTTCATGACTGACTTGATAGTTTAGAGGGAGCTTGATGATGGTATAGTGGTCATTGGTTGCCCCTAGGGCATTCTTTAAATGCTACGTGGGGTAACTTTTGAGCCTCATTATATTGGGTTGTTAGTAGGTGGGTGATGTGTGTATCTTCCTTTTCTGTAACCATGAACACCTTTTAGCACTGCTTTTTTTTGGTTTGGCTCTGTTTTGCCTTCAAAGCCTTTGCTTTGGCTTTTGGAGGAACGACAGCTTTATTCTTGTCAAAATTACATGACTTTTTCTCTGTTGCTATTTTCTGCCAATACATAACTTCTCTTGCCTTCCCTTAAATCCAACTGTTGTATAAGTATCTTTTTTTTTTTTTTTTGAGACTAGGTCTCACTATTTTTGCCTGTGGAACCGCAGGCTCACATTGCCCGGGGTACCACAGACTCAAGCAATTCCCAGGCTTAGCTTCCCAGGTAGCAAGCAATTACAGGCGCACGCCACCATGTCCAGCTATTTTGGGGGAAGGGAGAGGACTAGGTCTTACTATGTTGCCCGAATTGGGACTTGAACCATGATCCCTAGCCCCAGCTGCTTCATAGGCTAAAGCTTACGGGCACACGCCATCATGCCCCGCTGCATAAGTATCTTAAGGAGAGGAAAAAAAGTAAATTTTTTCAGAAATGTCATTTATATGTAGATGTTTTATAAGAATCAGAAGTGGTGAGCACCTTTAATCCCGGCCTAGGAAGGGATGCTGAGGCTAGGAATTGCTTGACTCCATGGGTTCAAGACCCACCCCACCCCCCGCGACATAGGAGACCTAGATCAAAAAATAATTGGGCGTCGTGGTGCACACCTGTAGTCCCAGCTACCTGGGAGGCTGAGGAGGCTGGGGATCACCTGAGTTCGCAGGATCCCCTATCCGATCCTGGATCTGGACTATTCAGATCTTATCCTGGATGGTGGTTACCCTGGGCAACAAGTGAGACCTAGACTCAAAAAAAAAAAAAAAATCACAAGTGAATGAGACATGAATATTATTTGAATAGCTCCCAGGATGAAACATCAGGCAAGGATTAGGTAGGTGAGAGGAGTGATCCGAGTAATAATAACAAGATTTCTTTTGGAATTCCCTTGAGGAGCTTAGATCATAGTACGAGAATATTTGAAAATACACCTATAGCCCTCGTGAAGGAGTTTCTGAGGAGCCAGGGGAAAGACAGCATATTTCTTTAGAAAATTTATCATGAAAGCAACTTCGTTGTTTTAGAGTATGATTACATAAAGTCTGGGAACAGAATGACTCTGAAATATCTACTCAATAGGGTATTCCAGGCACGCACTAGATAGCTGTAAACCATGTCTTAATGCCATGTTCAACCCTGTACTGATCCATCCAATTCAATTGAGACTAAGACAGTAAACTATGGTCCCTAGAAGAATGTCAATATCACTATTCCATTCCTATTCATAAAGTAGATCCTTTTGTCTCATATATGGAAAGAATTTCAATCTTTCTTTTAGAAGGAACTTAAAGTATTCCTTGGTACTAAGCAATGGAAGAAAAGAACCATCCTGGAAACTCTGGTCTACTACATTGGGGTAATTAGACATCAGAGACTTTGCTTTTCTCATCAGGCACACCCATGCTTAAATCTTAACAGTGATGGAACAAATAGTGAATATCATGAATGATCACCTTGAGAAGTTCTGTGAGCATGTATGAGATCACACACACCATGAGGACTTAATAGAGAGACACGTGTTTGGAAAATACTATATGTGTCAGTCACAGTATTGGCATTGATGCTTTGTCCACCACAAATAGAAAGGGATATTTCCAAGAGACAATTGAAGGATCAAAGCACTCAAAACACAAAAACAAAATGTGAAGCCTGATGTGGCGGTTAAGATTGGAACTGAACTGTTTTCTCCAAGGAAAGGGACAGGTACCCCTTCGACTTTCCATGTGTCAGATACTCATCATGCATGTGAAAGTCATGTTACATTTCACAATAGTTACAATACTGGCTACTGTCATTATAGTCAAGATTTTAACTAATCCTTTGAGTTTGTATTATAGGTATGAATATTAAACTAGTACATATCTGAAGGTGTTTCTAATTGGAAATATCTGCAAAATAAACTAAATATATGTATATACGCATTACTAATAGTTACACTAATGTATACATGCACTAGCACACACAGAGGCACAAAATCACTCCATGACTGGTAACCTAATAAATTAGACATTAGAAAACTAATATGTTACACCCTGAGCTATTCCCTGTGGTTGCTGAGCGCTAGGTAGAAGTAGATTAAAGTTTTCCTTTTCTTATGGGTCTTTTTGGAAGTAACACAAATCCAGCAAGATGCCTTAACAGGGGAAAGCAAAGGTTCCTGCAGAACCTAGGGAAGAGAAGGTGGGTCACACCCTGAATCTTAAAAACTATGTTGCTTCGATATTAGTTGTACTGCTTTTCATGTGGAATGCGATCAGTCACCTCCACATGACATTCTGCTCTTCAGGATTATAAAACATAATTCACTCTAAATTCCAAAGCAAACACAACGTCCTGTTTTCATCTCCACGGAGAACCCTGAGCTAGGAGGAGATCCATGACACTCCACACGCAGCTCACTCAGAGCAAAGCCCAACACAGGGGCTAGGACAACAACAGCTCTTCAGGGACCAAGTGAGCGCTCCGGTGACTCTCACTGGGCCCGTTGGGAAAAGACACCATAGAAAGGGCAGGTAAAGGTCCTTTTCTTCGCAGAGAGCTATGCAGAGAAACAGGTGTTTGCATTTGCTAGTTAAATCCATAATCAGGAGACCTTCTAAAGCATAAAAAGAAACAGCTAACAATTTCTGGATTTCCCTGCAAAGATGGCAACGAATAAAGATCAATTCTGTCTACCTGTTTGGATTAATTTTACGAAATATGTGCCAACAAAGAAATACATAATTTTTCAAACAGAAAACTAAGGTAAGATGGGATTAGAAGAGAAAGGGTCTCTTTTATGACTTAATTTTCTTGATTGCATTCAACATGTCATTGGCAATTTCCTAGCAATGATGAAATTTTCTTTTGACGAAGAAAAAACTATTTCACAGACAAACTTGATGTTTCCGATGAGGTTCACGAGGTGCTTTTCTATCATGGCGAGTGGATGGTGAGAGCGACGACCTTCACAGGAAAGAAAGCAGCATGTCCTCCCTTTGAGACTGATGAGTTGATTTAAAGGTGATGGTTAAAGAAATTTGTCAGAAGCCATCAAGTTTTCAATCTGTCACTAAAAAGACTGGAACCCTTCAGGTGCTTTGAATTGTGGGTACCTCTATAAAAAAAAATCTTACCGATGGTGATTATTTAATCAGTAACTAATCAGAAAATAACCAAGCACATCTTTTCTATCCAAATATGTTTTTCTCTCTTGAAACTATCAAAGAAATTAGGATTTGATTTGCCTCAGAAAAGAAAAGTGAAAAGGGAGAGATCCCAGGAAGAGAACTGGAGGGCTGGTGATGTAAAACGTAGAGGGGGAAAGGGTAACAGACTTGGTGGGTAAGTAAGACCAAGAATTGGATAAGGGGGCACAGGGAAAATAGTAGAGAGTAATGATGAGAGGGAGGACGTGTGCAATCTCAAATGTGAGAAAGGGAGATGGAGGTGCTGACTGGAATGAAGCACGGGCACTTGTAGTAAAAGGCAAGTGGATGCAGTAGAATCAAAGGACAGGAGGAGAGAGGACCAAAACACAAGGACAGAGTCTGCATGGTGGCAGGTTGCAGAACACGCCCCCACTCTGCTTCGATGCCAGCGGGTCGCTGAGTCCACGGCTGATGGACTGACTCCAAGGTCTGTCTCTGATTCCTGGCTTAATTCCTGTGGAGTTCAGTGTCTGCACCCTGGAGACAGCCCATTAGATCACAGACACCTGTTTACCAGCATCATTGCCAAGGGGTTAATCAGGGAAATGGTGAAAGAGAAAGTGAGCGCTCAGTTGTTCTAAGACAGAAAGGAATCACCAGCCAGAAGATAGGGCATGTCTCAGGATGAATGCACCGGTCAAAGCAACAGACAAGTAAATCATGGGCTCATATGGCCACCGGATGTGTGAAACATCAGTGTCCTCCATTCCCAGAAAAAAATGTTTACTGCTTGATTCCGGGTTGCCAGATGTTGGGAACAGACCTGAGTCTGTACATGTGACACACACACAAGGATAGAAACCCAGATACACCGGAGTTGATGAACACGTCATCATATCTCATGACTCAGGTTCAAACCCAGTAGAATAATATAAAAAGCAGCCACTGTGACTTATCCTTCTATAATCTGGCTCCGCAGATCACACGCTCTTGCAGCCGAGTTCAAATTATTCATGTCCCCAGTAATAACATACAGGGCAATTGCTAAAAGACTCACTTTGCCAAAACACAGAAGTACTCAAAATACATTGACACATAGTTTAGAGTTCTCCACTCAACATTTAAGGACTGAATGGCAATATCTTCAAAGGGATGATCTGTAGGTATTTTGCATATCAATGAGACTTATAAGTCTACAGCATTCAAATATATTAATAATCATGACATATTCAAAATGAAAAAATATATATAGGAACTGTAATGAACTAGTCATTAAACATCCTTATTTGCAAGAGTGAATTTCACAATGATATTTGGAGCACTTTGGTTGTGAATATTAAAAGAATGAATATGAATCAACTGAAAATAGCTTAATAATTCACACTAAATTCCTTCAAATCCTCAGGAATCAAAGGTAATAGCAGATATTGGCGTCCCCCCCTCCCCCTTGTTAACTAGCTGGGTGACAAGAGACTAATTGTTTAACTTCTGAAAATGTAATTTCCTCATGACTGATAGGATAGAAAGATGAAAAGAATCAGGGATAGAGTGAAGTAGATTTTCTAAAGCACTTTCTAACTAAAATTCAGAGCTCCCAAAGCATACAGTGGGCCCACAGACTTTGTGACAGCACCTCGAAGTGGCTTCCCAGGGACCCTGTCTGCCACTACTCACGCCCAGGGTGACCTTCTCCCTTGAGCTGGACCTCACTGCTTGGTACTTCTGATATCACATTACATACCTGCTATGCTTGCCATCTTATTCCCAACTGGGAACGCTTCCCTCACAGTGTCTCATCCCTTCTTCCTTAAAAGATGCCAGCTGCCACAGTCTATTAGCCGATGGACAAGCAAAGAACCATGGAAGCCCCCAGCCCACAGCTGAAGAAGGCTGACCTGAACCCTGGCCACAAATCCTCAGTGAACTCAGAAGCAGCCCCAACCCCACTTGAGAATTCAGATAACATGCAGCATCAGCCAGCATCCTGATCTTGTCACAGAGCTTCAGACAGAGATCCTTCTGCTCTCAGTCAGAGTCCTGATGGAAAGAACTGTGAGGTAATAAATGGGAGTTGTTCTAGCTTGAAACAATCTATATGCATCCATAAATCATCAATATAGCCTCCAGCGAGAAATCACTCCTGTTTTGAAAACACCAAGAGTCGAATCCATACAAGGGGAGTGAGGAACTCTCTTCTGAATGGCATTTTCATACCCAGGAAAGTGCATTCAATTCAGTTCAATATTGGCTCTTGCCTTGTGGGCAAGAGAAGGGGTAAAGGAAGGTGAAATAATCTCCCAGTAGTGACCAGCTTGTTGTGCAAGCAAATCTTATTCCAGGGATGGGCAGCTATTTACCTTTCTCCCTTTCTCTTCTCCCAGTGAACTCCAGTCTCCCCTGCAGTAACAGATGACCATGTAGCTGCATCCAAATTCATGTGAGCACTTTCAGGCCTCCCTGACACATTAAACTTCCACATCTAGTCTACTGCTTGCTTAAGAAGATGAACATAATGATCTTAAGAATGAGCGCTGATGATGGTGAGAACAAGATGCTGGGAGACTGGGTACCAGAACTCTTACTCAGAAGAAAGCCATTGCCTCTCAACAATGACTTCTTAAATCATCCAATGACATACGCACTCTTATCTTTAAAAGTCACAGAAATTTGATAAATGATCCACTCTGGGAGCTAGCATTACTCTGGTAAGTAAATCAAAGAATAATATAAGGCTATTTGATTGAAAATGCTCTTATGAACATATTTAACGATGATTTGAAACTAAGCTATGAATGGAAAAATTGCTGGGACAAAACTTGTGATCATTTCTTTTCAACATAAAGTAGTGACATTAGTTTTTCAAAGCTAGATAGGTTTCTGGGTCGCCCTTTCATCTAACCACTAACAACTCCATGATGATCAGTCTCAGATTTGATGTTTGGTTTGGTTTGGTTTGTATTTTCTGGCTGTATGAGGCTAGACTTTGCCAACATGCAATTCCTCCCGCTTTTGAAAATGAAGCCTACATTGCATCCGTTGTAAAATATGTTCTTGCATTAGAATATTTTTATGTGTAGCTTCCACTGCTCACTTCTTCAGAAGTGAAAGGTCTTTAACCAGCGATGCCAAACTACTCATCTTGTGTCCCCAAGACTTAGCTCAGTGTCTGACACATGGTAGGGTGGAGGAATGTGTGATCAAATTTGGATGGAGCAAATGTCACCGACTTCAGATTTTCAAGTAAGAGAGTGAAATGGTGTAACAGGGCAAAATATAAGAAGATTCTAAACAATATGAGGAAAGGAGGAGAGATGGTAGTGTTGACTCTGAATTACTGCTACTAGATACAGCAGAGCATAGTCCCAGCTGGCATCTATTCGTTCTGTTAGCAATGAGAAAAACTGCTTAGTCTTATATTTGACCAAACTACTGTAATTTGCATTAGAATCATGGTTCACTGATGCTGATAAGGGTATGGATAGAGTCAGCTGAAAAAGAAAATTGAATAAATCTTTTTGATTTGGCAACTCTGGCTTTTTTCCTAGGAATCGATTACTTCTAAAAGGCAGAGACATGGAAAAAAGGAATGAGTCTTTGAATACAGATTTCATCCTTATGGGCCTTTTCCCTGGTCTGAAACATGTGAGTTTCCTTCTCTTTACCCTCCTCCTGATCTACACCGTGGCTCTTCTCACAAACTCTGTCCTGATTCTATTGATCTGGGTGGATTCTCACCTCCATACACCCATGTACTTCCTGCTCAGCCAACTTGCTCTCATGGATTTGATAGCAATATCTAATATTGTACCCAAGATGGCAAGTGATTTCTTTTCAGGCAAGAAAAATATCTCACAAGTGGCCTGTGGGACTCAGATCTTCATCTTCCTG